>PVJN01042661.1:0-18157 GCA_004026805.1 Lasiurus borealis | reverse complement strand
GGCAAGCGATTGGCTGCTGAATGTTTGGATCCCAGATGGAAATCAGAACATGGATCAGAAATCATTAGTCAGATTATGCATTTCCTGTATCCATGAGGAAAAGCCAAGCACTTCGGGGGAGCTTTGTTTTTGAGAAAATGCGAGAATCTGGAAGAGCTGCGTGTGTGAGCCCGGGTCACGGAGCACGAGGATCTGAAGCCGGTTTCTCATGGTTCTTACGCCCTGAAATTATGCGTAGTCACACATATTCATTTATCTGGAAAGACATCCCGTGGCTTTTAAAATGTTTCTAAAGGAGTTCTTTATCAACAGTAAATGAAAATGAAAAACAAAGAACCACCACCTCGGTCCATCCCCTTCATTTAAAATAAATAAAAATAGCCCAGAGGGTGGGGCTTAGTGGTTGAGCGTTGACCTGTGAACCAGGAGGTCCCAGTTCAATTCCAAAGTCAGGGCACATACCTGATGGGGTTATAGTCTCCATCTTCAGTGTGGGGTGTGGGGGAGGTGGCCAATCATTAATTCTCCTCTCATCATTAATGTTTCTATCGCTCTCTCTCCCCTCTCCCTTCCTCCCTGAAATCAATTAAGAGTATATTTTAAATAAATAGATAGATAGATAAATAAATGAGTAAATAAATACCCATAATAATAAAAATGTAATATGCTAATTAGACTGGACAGCCAACCTACCTTCTGGACATCCTTCCGGATGAAGCCACAGTGCTGGGAGCCAAGGCAGAGGCAGTTAGGGGCAATCAGGCAGGCAGGGAGAGAAGTTAGGGGCATCAGGCCAGCAGGCAGAGGAGGTTAGGTGCGACCAGGCAGGCAGGCAAGCAGTTAGGAGTCAGCAATCCCGGATTGTGAGAGGGATATCTGACTGCCACTTTAGGGTCAATCCCACAGGGATCAGGCCTAAATTGACCATTGATCATCCCCTGAGGAGTTCTGGATTGGAGAGGATACAGGCTGGACTGAGGGACACACACACCCCTGCATGAATTTTGTGCACCAGGCCTCTAGGAAAGAAAAGAAGGAAAGAAGGAAGGAAGGAAGGAAGGAAGGAAGGAAGGAAGGAAGGAAGAAAAGTGCCCTCAGAAAGCAGTGTAGCAGTTCTGCAAAAAGTTAGACGTAGAGTTTCCCTATAGCCAAATAACTCCATTCCTCAGTATCTGCATAGGAGAACTGGAAACATGACACACAAAAGCTTTGCCTGAACAGATAAGCAAAATGTGGCCTATCCATACAACAGAACATTATTCCACCATGAAAAGGAAGGCACTGCTGTTACACAGCTCAACATGAATGAGCCTGGGAACCGTATGCCGGCAGAAGCAGCCACGAAGGCCACGTGTTCATAATCCCATTTCTACGAAAGTCAAATCCACAGGGACGGCAGGCAGATCATGGGGACCGGCAGCGGGGAGAGGTGTGGGAAGCGACTGCTCGCTGGTACAGGGTTTATTGTGAGAAAAAAAATGTTCTAGAATTAGCTAATGGTGATCACTGCAAGGGGTTGTAAATATGCTTAAACACCGCTGGACTGTGTGTACACTTTAAAAGGGCACATTTTATGTTATGCAAGCTCTATCTCACTTTTTAAATGCGTGTACTTAAAAAAAAATACACAACTATTTCTTGTAACTACAAGCTCACCGGGTAATTAGAGAGCATGTGAGAACAAGCATAAGACAGAACAAACTAATCCACACGGGCGCCATATGGATGTAGTTGCTGGAATATGGATTGGAGCACGGATTACATGCCAGGCACGCCTGGGCCCTGCCAACACCATACTGAGAAGAGACACTTACGCTCTCTGGGATCGAAATTCTAGTGTGTGGGGGGGGTCGACAGTCCACCAGATACATCCCCAAGTTTGTGCTCGCTGTGGTGATGAGAGCTGTGCCCACAGGGCCTGGGCAGGAGGCCTCCTGGAGGAGGTGACCTCTGAGCGGGAGAACACGGCTTGTTAACTGAGGAAGAGCACGTGGCCAAAGGCACCAGAGAAGGACCCAGGGGTGTGGTGGGCTCCAGAGAGACAGCGCCCTGGGCATGACCGCAGGTTTCCCCAGCAGGTCCCTGTGCTCCTGCACCGCCCCCTGCTCCTGCACCCCATTGGCAGATGCGCGCACCCCTCTTTACCCCGGACTCTCATGGGCAGCCTATGCCTTTCCTGAAACCACTCTTGGCCTGCAAGTCAAGGCAGGTCGGTTGAGAGAGAGATCGTTCGCACACACCTCCCACGGCAGCTGGCCATGGTGGTCACACTTGCAACGGAGGACAGGAAATCCTAAATCACAGATGCCACCAAACAGTGTGCAGTGAACCCAGCCAGCCACCAGCCCCAGGGTGGGGGGGGGGGGAAGGGGAGGACCCACATTAGCCCTCTTGGTAAGAGGCTGAGCTGAGACATGGAGAGAGCTGCCTGTGTCTGCTAAACCTCAGTCCTTCAGAAGCTGCCCTCACTCTCTCTCTTTCTCTCCCTTCCGGGGGGCCGGCCTCAGCAGAGGTGATGTGCACTCCAGGTGGATGGGCGTTCTCGATTTAGCACCATTAATGAGAAGGGGGACTTGGCAGTACTTTTCACTGTGTCTGTGGACAATTTTCCGGGTCTCCTATAACACCTGGCATTTCTACTGCCCTGGGCCTGGGTGTTTCTGCTGCCCAACTCTGGGGTGTTCATTCGTTACCAGGGCCACCGAGTGAACTGCCTGGCTCCCCTCCTCCTACACCAAACTTGGTCTCCCCACAAGCATCCCGTCACCCATTGGGCACCAGGAGCCCCAGGAAAGTATGGTGCCAGCCTGAGGGTGCTCTTTCTGCTGATGCCCTGCACCACCCACTCCTGGTTCAATTCCTGCCCCACCCAGACACCATCCCCTTCGGCAGGCAGAGCTGAGAGACGTAGGGGATCCCACTGGAGCCAGGATCGCTGTGGATGGATGGTTCGGGGTGGTCACTGACTCAGGAAAAAGAGGCTTTGTGGCTACCGAAGCCACGTTTGGGGGGAGAGGAGGCGCGTTCCTGAGACACCTGCCTGGGACCCACTCTGGGGAGGTCAGGCTTGAAACTCCCACAGACAGAAGGGAAAGCAAGGTTAGAGGGTGTAATGAGGCGATTGGGGGCAGCTTTGTTCAGCGGGCAGCCTGGGGCTAGGGGCGGAGCCAGGCAGGGAGGCAGAAGGAAGGCTGGCTGATTAGATTTCCCAGATGCTGCCGTATGGAACCTGCCAGGTGGGTGGGAGGCTCCCGTAGGGCGCACTGAGACCACCCAGGTCTGCTCCCACCCAGCGCCAGCCCTGCCCCTGGACAGGGCACCCAGCCCTGGCGGGTGGTCCAAGGGATGTGGGTGGGGCCATGGCCACCATCCAGACCTCTGCTTAGTCAGAGGCTGGCACAGGGGGGCAAGAAAGGTGAGGGAATGGCTGCTGACTGGCCATGGCCCTGGTCTCTCTTGGCAGCTGCCGGGCGTCCATAGGTGCCTGGGGATCCCACCCGTTCTGTTTCAGGGCCCCTGTTGGTTGCACGCTCTGCAGGGCCCTCTATTCATCCATGCACCCTGCAGGGCTGGGAAGATGGGGATGGCCCGTCCGGGATGGATTCGGCCTGTGAGCAAGGAGTGGGGACTCGGTTTCTCCACCTGTAACATGGGACTACAGGAGGGGGGATGGAGAGCCAGGTGTTGCCACGGTACCGCCTTGCTTTGACCTTAAGCTTGGGCGTTACCACCCTGAGGACAGAGGAAGCCCCCGGGACAGTAACAGCGAGCAAATGATGAGGACAGCCCGGCTCTCTGAGAGGGAGGGCTGCTTACCTCCAGGCGTGTAGGAGCCAGAGTTCCTGCTCCCAGGGACGGCCACCTTCACAGAGCCTGACACCCCTCACCTCCCACCCCTCAGCGATGCTGGGGGTCAGCTCCCGCCTCCTCACCTGCCCCTCCTGCTCGCCCCTCCACTCCTTCCTCTGTAGCTCAGAGTGTCCACATTTCTATCCCAAAACAGCTCCGACCATCACAGTCTCATCTGGCCTGACACTAAAATGTGCTTGAGCGAGCTGCTGGCCTGGCCGCTCCAGCCTCCGTCCTAAAAGGGGGAGATGGGCCAACCTCAGCACAGCCGCTCCATCCACTCCCCTCCGCTGGAGCCAGAGCCAACCTGTCCCTGTGGCCGAGGCCTCCCCCCCACTCCCATGGTCCCTGGGAGGCACCGGCTGGGTCACTGATGCCCAGGGGAACCCCGCGAAAGTGAGGAAATGGTCCCTGAGGGGCAACATGGGGGTGAAGTTACCCGCCCTGGAATCGCAGGTGGGGTAGGGCAGGTCTCCAGCCTCTCGCTCCAGCTAGAGATCCCCTGTCACTGTGTCTGTGTCGGTCTCTCCTGTTTCGGCCGCGCTGGAAGTGGTGAGGACCCCGCAGAATTGAGGAGAATGGCCCCCAAATGTTAAGCGCCCCTGGGTCCCCTCCCCTCGCTGCCAGCCTCCTCGGCTGGGAACTTGGGCCTGTGAGGGGTGGCCTAGGATGCCTCCCTGAGTCCACCTGAGACGTTACCTCCCAGTGCCCCTTCGAAGGGGACAGTGTGAGCTGGAGCAGGAGCAGGAGCAGGTCTGGAGGGCCCTTTCTGCCTGACTGCCTCTCAGTGGGCCCTGGAAGCAAGGTGCATGGCGAGGAATCTCTCTGCTTAACTCCCAAGGGGACCCTCAAACACACCCCTCCCTAACCCGGCTCCCCGCTGACTGCCCCGTGCTCACAGCCCCTGCGTCTCTCCCCGGCTCCCAGCGCCCCTCTGCTCCCCCTGGCAGTGTACACAGCGCCAAGCCCGGCATGACGGATATGTATGGCCAGGAATGGTGATGTATTTATTAAGTGAAACCGACAACTTTCATTAACCCAGGCAGACATTATTACAACGCACCGGTTGTCTCTGGGAAATGGAGTGCCGGGCACGGGCTCGAGCTGAGCCCCCATGTGCGGCGGCTCTGAGCCGCGGAGTGGGAGCTGGGCCACCCTCCTGGCACCTGCCTCGCATCCATCATCTCCCTGGAACTGGGCCCCAACCCTCACATCGCTCCCCAACGGCGGTTGCCACAGGACTCCACCTTCTGAGATGGGAATCCGGACCCTGGTGATCTAAGGCCCGGGGACCTCGGCCACTCCATCACTCCCACTGCCTGCACCCGAAGGCCCGGCTGCCTGCTGGGCCCCAGACGCACTGGCTTAAACTGGGAACCTGGTGGGAGCTGAGGAGGCAGCACCCGAGATGTGGTTTTGTGGGGTCCCAGGTCTCCAGCCCACCGGAGTTACTAGTTACTATTAGAGTTACCCGCAGAGCCCCGGGTAGCAGGGGGCAGGTGGGAGAGCAGGGATGCAGGAGAAGAGGCAAGAGATGAGAGGGACTGAATAGAAAGGGCAGGACCAGTGAGGGCGAGAGACGGGGCTGCGGGATGGGGCAGGACCCCTGTGCTGTGCATGGTCTATGATCGTGGCTCTTTGCTGAGGGGCAGGGAGCAGTAATTCGTCTGCTGCTTTGCCATTTGCATGACACGCTGTCGAGTCCTCCAGGCTATTATGGCATCTGTGTCCCAGGTGGAAGGGGCAGAGAGCCCAGGGCCGAGCCAGGGCCAAGCGTGCTTCCTCCCCAATAACCCCACTCTTCACAGGCTCCATAACCTGCCCTCCTGAAAGCTCCCCCAGTTGGAGGCCCCTCTGGCAGCGCACACCCCATGCCGGTCTCCAGAGCCTGTGGGTTCAGCACACGCCCAAAGGCGAACAGAAATGCCACCAGCCGAGCCCTCTGCCCCTGCCCCTGGGCAAATACTCTGCTCTGTGAGGAGGGGAGGAGCCATCCCTCATCTCGGTAAACAAACTCGGCCATCATCAGCCTCTGCCAGGGGTGGGTCAGGTAGCAGGAAAGCCGCTGCCTCTGGGCCAGGCGGTCACTCTCATGGCTTTGCCAGAGAATCAAAGAGGCAGCCTCGGTGACCTGTTTCGGCACAGGTGCTCAGCGGAACCCTCGTCTTCTAAAGTCCATGCTGTCCCGTGTGCCCAGCTCTCCGCTTCCCATACAGTGTCCTTCCTTCGGGAGGGCCAGATGCCGAGCAGGGGCGGGGGAGACCGGAAGGAAGAAGCTGGCCTTTATTGGGCACATACCGTGTGCCAGGGTAGACTGGCATAAAGGGGGCAGATAGGAAGGAGGCGGTACGTGCTGAGGAGGGAGCGGCCCTGGCTCCCCGCCCTCTCTCCTCTGGGTTCCACACCCCACGTCTGCAGCGTGTGCGGCTACTATCTTGGAAGGTGGATCACGTTGGGAGGGGTGGTGGGCTCAGGGGCACATCGCCCCCCCCCAAAAAAAAATGAGCTCAAGAGGGAAGCTGTGGTTTGGGGCTCAGCAGCAGACAGGGTTCAGGAAGGTGGGACTCAGAACGCTGTGTGAGAATGGTATTGAGGGCTCCTGGCATTGCAGGGCAGGGGCGCAGGGAGGGGGCGGAGAAGGCGGGGCAAAGCCAGGCCCCGCTTCCCAGGTCCCCTCAGGTGCCACGGGGAGGAGGGCCAGCTGTGAGGCGAAGGAGGAGGCTTCTGTTTACAGCCATCTATCTCCCATAATTAGCCATTTAAGAGGAAAATAGCCTTCAGATTCAAAGGTAAATTGACTTACATCGGGATAATAACGTGTGATTGAGCGCGGGAAGTTCATCTCTGGAGCATGAGAGCAAACAAATTGCTTTTCTTCCCCGGTGCCCGGGAAGAAACGAGGCGAGATTGCAGGTGCTCCCAGCTGCCTCCCCGTCGCCTCCGGCCATTAGCGGGCCCGGCGCGGCCACCACCCGAAGGCGCCGGGACTCAGGCCCTGCCGGTCGCTTTCGGATCCTTCCTCCTCCGAAGGGTTTTTAAATTATATGACATCACATTGATGCAGCAACCAGTGATTATTGTCAACAAGAGCATAAAGGGGACATAAATTCCTCGCTTCGATAGGCCGCCTCATAAATACATCTCTTTACGACTTCCTAGGTTGGCGAAATTGCTCTGTGTGTTGGCTTCCTGGAACACGGTGGGTGAGGGGGGAGGGGGGGTGGTACCAGAGGTTTTATGCTTTGCTGCTGGCGATGGCTTTGAAATCATCCTGGATGGCTTCCCGTAGATGTCACCGGACTCTGAGCTTCCTGGGTTAGGGGGTCCGTAGGGAGATGAGAGAGTGAGGAGGGAGCATATAAAAAATTAAAATATAGCCGAAACCAGTTTGGCTCAGTGGATAGAGTGTTGGCCTGCGGACTGAAAGGTCCCGGGTTTGATTACGGTCAAGGGCATGTATCTTGGTTGCGGGCACATCCCCAGTAGGGGGCGTGCAGGAGGCAGCTGATCAATGTTTCTAACTCTCTATCCCTTTCCCTTCCTCTCTATTAAAAAAAAATCAATAAAATATATTTTTTTTAAAATGAAAATATAATGTGATATGTGCTCGGTATAGATGTAAACTGGTGGGGGATTTGGACAGGGCGCGGCCATTCTCACAGGAGAGATAGGTAACACTTTTCTGAGGACTGAAGGGTGAGGCAGGGTGCACAAAGATGCCTGGGCCTCCTGCGTCAAGCCCCTCCTGGATCTTTGCGTTCTAGCGGAAATTAAAATGCTACTGAGGTGACTAATAGAAACGGGAATCGCCTCCCTCAAGCTTTATCTCACTACTAGAGGTACAGTGCACAAAGATCATGCACTGGGGTGGAGGGGGTTCCCTCAGCCCGGGCCTTGCTCTCCTGCAGCCTGGGATCCCTCGGGGGATGTCTTAGACCCGATATTCCCAGGGACTGGGCCTAAGCCAGCAGACAGTCAGGGCTCTCCGCACCCGGCTCCGCACCTCGGTCCTGACCGCCCACCTGCAGCAGAGGCAGGAGAGGTTCCCACCACCAAAGGGTCACAGGTTCGTATTCCTGGTCAGAGCACATACATAGGTTTTGGGTTCAATCCCAGGTCTGGGCACATGCAGGAGGCAACCAATCGATGTTTCTCTCTCTCTCTCTCTCTCTCTCTCTCTCTCTCTCTCTCTCTCTCTCTCTCTGTCATCAATAAACATATCCTCAAGTGAGGATAGAAAAACAAAGAAAAAGATGGTGGAAACCCCACTGGGGTTGAAAAGTAGAGCCCTGATCTTCCGATTCTCTCTGTGATGCCCCTTCACGCAGAAGGAAAGGTGGTCAGTGAATGGACTGGAACAGGGGAGCATCCTGGAGACGCTGCTGGGCACTGACCTAGTCAATGGCTGCAGGCAGGTCCCCTGCAGAGGCTCCTGTGACCCAGGAACCTTCCCTGGGCACAACAGACTTAGAGGTTCTCATGTGACGGAAAAGGCAGTGGGCCCCATTTCCATGCCCCTGTGTGCCTGCCCCAAACCCAGCTCAAAGCCAGGAGAGGAAGGGGTGGCTTGGGGACCCATGGGAACGGGGGTTGAGGGAATCCACATCCCAAGAAAGCAGTCACCTTTTCTCGTCAAAAGTTAAAGGCAGCTGAGACCGGTTTGGCTCAATGGATAGAGCGTCGGCTTGCGGACTGAAAGGTCTCAGGTTCAATTCCGGTCGGGGGGCATGTACCTTGCTTGTGGGCATATCTCCACTGTGGGGCGTGCAGGAGGCGGCTGATCGATGTCTCTCTCTCTCATCAATGTTTCTGACTTTCTGTCTCTCTCCCTTCCTCTCTGTAAAAAATTAATAAAATGTATTTTTTTAAAAAAAAGTTAAAGGCAACAGAGAAGAGGAAGAGAGGGAGATAAGAAAGAGCAGGCACAGCCTCGGAGAGTCCATTGGGGACCAGTCCATCAGGAGCAGGCACAAGGCAGCCGAGACAATGGACGCAGCGGGGAGCCCTGGAAACGGGGCACGGGCTCCCGCTTCCGGGCCGTCTCGGCAGGTTAATAAGGCTTTTGAGGGTTTGCAGAAGCGGCTCTGTGAGTCAGAGCCTACGAGAGGCCGGCGCGGGACTCTTTGAAGCCTCCTTTTCAGCGCCTTGACACAGCAGCCGGCTCCGCACCCCGGAGGAGGGCGAGGCCTGGGGGAGCCGGGAAGAGCCTTTGTGTCCCCAGAAAAATGGGAGCCCGCAAGGGGACTTGGCACAGCCGAGCACGCCCTGAAAGATGGAAGGCAGGCCCACGCCTCGACGGGGAACATATAATGGGAGGGAGGCCGCTGCTGGGGTGTAAAACCACATCACCTTCAGGCTGAGGGGTGAAGCATCCCCCGAAGCCTGTGACAGACCTAGAAGGCAGAGATGAGGTCTCTCAAGGCCAAATGAGTTCTAATTCTCACTGCAGATGTGAGGAGACTGAAGCTCAAAGACACCTAGTGCAGCGGTTCTCAACCTGTGGGTCGAGACCCCTTTGGGAGTCGAAGGACCCTTTCACAGGGGTCGCCTAAGACCATGGGAAAATGCAGATATTTACATCACGATGCATAACAGTAGCAAAATTTCATGGTTGGGGGTCACCACCACATGAGGAACTGTATGCAAGGGTCGCGGCCTTAGGAAGGTTGAGAACCACTGCACCTAGTGACTCACCTACAGTCCCCCAGAGTGAGGGGCAGTGTGGGCCCTTCCAGCTGTCACTCAGAGTCCAGGTACCAGTGGCACAAACAAGCGAGGGGTCCCCTGTCCTCTCACATAACATGAGGGCTAGAGGGGGGCAGGCAGCCCGTCCTGAACACTGGCCTCCTTGCTCCGCTCACACCTCATAGGCATAAAGCGGCTGCTGAAGCTCCAGCCATCGGCTGCACCTTTCCAGCAAGAGGAAGAAAGACCAGAAAGATGCTGGTCATCGCCCCCCTCATCCCAGCCCTTCTCTCAGGCTGTGCTATCTGTTCTATTCAAATGAACTCAAGGCTCTACTCTCCTGGGGCTGGCAGAACCAGGCACAGGTCTTCGCTTTCACTCTAGGGTCATCCCGGGAGGTTGCCAAGGAATGAAGTGGCTTTTGTGCACCATTCGAGGCAAGAACTGTGTCTGCCAGCGACAGAGTCTTGGCCACGTTTGTAGAAAAGTGTAGGGGAGGAGTCGGAGCGGAAGAATGGCGGTCAGTGGCGTATGCATGTCCCAGAGAGCCGGGGCGCATTGCCACGCCTGCCCATTCACCCATACTCACTGCCCCATCAGTCACTGCTGCAGTAGACAGGAAGCCCCAAACGTACGTGTGGGGGAGGCTCCAGAGAGCATGGAGGGGCCACCTGCCCTTTTGGAGCTCCAAAGGGGAACTAACTGTGAGGCTGATGGCAGATCAGTGAGACAGGGTCCCCTCCCTCTCCTTCCCCCCCTTCCCCAGTCCACTCCGGTGGCATTTCCAGCTACATGGCTGCCAACTCAGAACTTTGACTTGGGATGCCTTTTCCCATTGGCCTTAAAGAAGACGGCGGCGGCGGTGACCTTTCTTAAAGACCACGGGGGCTTAATTAAAAACTAAACTTGGCCGCTTAATGCAGCGGATCCTGTCGCCTCCTCGGCACCGGGGTGAACTCAGCCTTGTCAGCCTTCATTGTGGAGCTGCAGAGCGACAGGCAGGCTCCGGCCCAGGCCCAGGCCCACCGGTGCGGCTCTTGGCAAGAGTGGGGCCCGGCCACGGAGAGCTGAGGGGACCCTGTGGGGAGAGGAGGAGCCCCTGGGGAGACTGAGGCAGCCGGGCAGGGAAGGACCCTAAAAGGAAGAGAATGGGGATACATGGGTTTAGGTGACCGTGAGTCTAGAGCAGGGGTGGGCAAACTCATTAGTCCACAGAGCCAAATATCAACAGGACAATGGCCGAAACCGGTTTGGCTCAGTGGATAGAGCGTCGGTCTGCGGACTGAAAGGTCCCAGGT
Organism: Lasiurus borealis; assembly: GCA_004026805.1. Taxonomy (NCBI): domain Eukaryota; kingdom Metazoa; phylum Chordata; class Mammalia; order Chiroptera; family Vespertilionidae; genus Lasiurus; species Lasiurus borealis. Next base: position 7,325 of record PVJN01042661.1, on the reverse strand, counting down.
TGGATTCCGGTCAAAGGCATGTACCTTGGTTGCGGGGACATCCCCAGTAGGGGGCGTGCAGGAAGTGGCTGATCGATGTCTCTCTCTCATCGATGTCTAATTCTCTATCCCTCTCCCTTCTTCTCTGTAAAATATCAGTAAAATATATTTTTAAAAAACAACAAAAAAAAACAGGACAATGATTGAAGTTTCTCTTGAAAGCCAAGTTTTTTAAACTTCAACTTCTAACGCCACTTCTTCAAAATAGACTCACGTAAGCCGTGGTATTTGTGGAAGAGCCACACTCAAGGGACCCAAGAGCCACATGTGGCTCTCGAGCCTCAGTTTGCCGACCACTGGTCTAGAGCAAGAGCACTTCTGAGTCCTAGTCTCCTCTGAGTGGCTCCGTAGAGAGGCTCAAACATATAAGGACCCATCCTGCTCTCTCCTCCTGCTTTAGAGAGTCTAGTAGTTGGCAGATGGGTATGCCCACATGTGCCCTCTGCCCTGCAGCCAGCCTCTGCCTGGCTCTCTCTCTCTCTCTCTCTCTCTCTCTCTCTCTCTCTCTCTTTCTCTCTCTCTCCTCCTCCTCCTCCTCCTCCCCCCCACCCCCCAGACCCCATCACCTGTAGCCATCAATCAAACCTGCTATTTCTGTTCTTCCTACTTTATTAGCAGTGGCCTTTACTCCCCTTTCCTCGAGAGGAAGGCAGGGCTACAGGTGCGCAGGTGCAGGTGCGCTGGGAAGAGGTGAGCGTTGCCAAGACAACAGGGAGGGAAGCGGCTGCTCCAGAGGCCAGTGCTGCCTTCCCAGGTGAAAGCCATCTCCTCCCCACAGAACCGCCTCCAATGACGCGAACTTCGTGCAGCTAAGATGCTTGGGAGAGCTTTTCAGAGGTCAGATCAGCCGCCTGACCCTGCGGCCGTGGTCCTTACGTTCCTCACCAGCCCTCTTCAGAAGGAGAAGTGTGTGGCGAAGGAGGCCTGGCCCGGCACTTCTCCCACCACCACCTGGCTGTGTGACCTTGGGCTGTGGCTTGACCTCTCTGGGCCTCGGGTGCCACCTCTGTGAGTAGTTACCTTGTTGGAGAGTTGGCTGAGCAGTACCCCGTGCCAGGCACTGCCTTCGACCTGAGCATGAGGCACATTCTGGCTACACTGCCTCTTGGGCGCAAACGCTGGGCGTCACAGTGACTGAGACTTAAGATGGGCAAACAGCTCTGGAGAAGGCAGCTCGGCCACGAGGCAGGACCCCTGAGCTTGGAACAGGGGCTGCATCCTGGGGTCCTTCCTGGGGACCAGGGTCCCCCTTGGAGACCTGAGCCACTGCCCTCGGCTCCTAAAGGGAGAGTCACGTTGGCAGCTTATGACTCAGCTCTTAGTACATAGTCATCACAGCGACTTATGACCGTGCCCCGCCCACAGAACCTTGGGAAAGCAGACTGAGCCTGGGAGCCCAGGAAGGGTCTGGCTGGGAGGACTGGCCGACTTCCTCATGCCTGCCCCACCAAGGCCGTCTGTGGCGTGGGGTCTTGTTGCCTCTGGTGATCCTGGCACTCTGGAGGGGCAGTGTGGCCAGGCTCAAGGTTCAGGAGGGTTGCTGGTCAACCAGGTCTTCCTTGGAGAGGGGAGCCTCCTTCTAGTCCCGCCTCTGCCACTTCCTGGCTGTGTGATCTTGGGCTTAGCATCTCTGAGTCTCAGTGGCGTCATTGATAAGACGGTGCTCGCAGTACATACCGACCAGTTGTTGTGAGAGTTCTTTGTGCAGAGTGGGCAGAGTGGGTTTGCTGTGGTTCACATGGAAAATAATACAGTGGTACCTTGAGATACGAGTTTAATTCGTTCCGTAACCTTGAGGCGTGGGAAACTATCAGACGCTCAAGTCTCGGTAAACTGGTGGGTCACGTGCAGCTGGCCGATCCACGCGATTACTCCTATCTCAAATGTTGCTCGTATTTCAAAGCAAAAATTGCTCACTCGAAGACTGGTATCTCAAAAATCTCATATGTTAGGGCACTCGTATCTCAAGGTATCACTGTACAGTGGTTAATGAAAATATTAATAACTAGGAGCCCGATGCACGAAGATTCGTGCTAGGATGGGCTTTCCTTTCCATGGCTGCCAGCACTGCCTTTCCACTCCAGTCCAGCCCCTTTCTGCTCAGGCCCAGAGCCACCTCTTTTCGCTCCGGAAGCCGCCTCTTTCTGCTCTGGCCCCGCCTTCCCACGCTGCCCAGAGACCTGGGGTGGGGTGGGACACAAGCATCCCACCCCTGTCACTTAGCACCTGTATATGCAAATTAGCCATCATATTTGTTGGGTTAATTTGCATATCACTCCTGATTGGCTGGTGGCATAGCGGAGGTACAGTCAATTTACATGTTTATCTATTATTAGGTAAGATACAGGAGCCCTGGCCGGTGTGGCTCAGTTAGGTGTGTGTCATCCTGTGTACCACAAGGTTGCTGTTTTGATTCCCAGTCAGGACATATGTCCAGGTTGTCGTCTGTTTCTATAAAGCGGGGCCCCAGCCTCCCTCAGACTCCTGCTCCCACCTCTGCCAATCCAGGGGGACTGACACTTGGCAAAGCACGTGTAACATGGAAAATCCCACTGATTCCACTGACGTCTCTCCCCTCAGGTAGCCGTAGCCAAGTGCACTCACTCCCATTCTGGGGGGTAGGACCCTGGCGCTCTGAGAGGCTCAGTGAGGAAGGCCAAGGTCACAGGGCTCTCTCGGGACTCAGCCACTCAAGCTCTCGGCCACTCCGCAGTGCTGTTCTCACATCCCCGATCCCATTCCCCCTGAAACGGTCCCGGAGGCAGGAATCATAAAGCCCATGTTGCCAAGGGGAAGGGAAGGCGCAGAGAGTGTAAGTAACTTACCTAAAGCCACACAGCTAACAAGTGGCAGAGCCGGGGCCTATCCCAGACCGGTCTCTCCCTGCACTGCAGGTCCCACACCTTCTTATGGCAGCTTCTCCCTCAGTCTTTGAAGACTGCATCTTTAAGAACTGAGCTCCTTCCTGCACCCGGACCCTGGCTCTCAGCGAGTCATTCATTCCCCACCCCCCTCGCCCCCAGGAACACGGGAAAGAAGAGAAGAGATAGATGGTGATGAGAATTGTGCTCAACTATTTTACTTAAGTCATAATCATTCCTAATCTGAATTTGCAGGGATGTATTACACAGTCTCATCATTCACATATATTGTACTGCCGTTCCAATTTAGCAAAAAGTAAAAGCCATTCAGAAGGCAGAAATATGTTCAGTGAACATCTCCCGGGTTCCAGTCCTCCTCCGGTGAGACAGAAGCGGCCGGGGTTTCTGATTCGGGGCTTGGTGCTGTCTGCTCGAGTAGGGGGGTGCCTTTCCAGCTCCCTGCACCCCTTCACGCACAACTGAAGGCTGAGGGCATCCTGCCTCAGAACCTGCCTGTGAGCTCAGCCAGCTGTTGCCCCTGCTGACAAAGGGGCCACCAATGAGCCCCCCTCGCATCAGTGGCCACGTGAGTGACCCCGGGGCCTAGGGCCTCCCTGCACCACCTGGTAATAGAGCCAACGTTCTCCCGGTCCAGGAAAGACGATGAGACTTCACATGATGGCATCGTAAGAACTAGGGTTCAAGTTCAAGTCCCCCTTCTGCGGCGGATCTTCTGTGACCCTGAACGACTTACCTAATTCATCTCTTTGAGAGTCAGTTTTCGGGTTTATGAAATGGAAAGTAATGACACTGGCTACTTGAGTTCAAGTGTCGTGATAAATATTGGATGAAAACCAAAGCAAGGTCGGGGGTGGGGAGGGTTACACACTTTCAGGAGCAGTGCCCACGTGCGCAGAGAAGCCTGAAGCACCCCTCCCCCCATCCGCAGCACGGGGCTTTCTAGACGGCCTGGAACGTGAGCTGAATGCTCGGTCCAGCTGGCCTGCCCACCACCCAGTTACCACCGCACAGTGACTGAGACCAGGGCAGCCCTAGGCAATGGGACTCCTATTGATCTGGGCTCTGCGTGCCTCGTGCACCAGATCACGTGTACTACGCGGCCTCCCAACTCAAGATCCTCGGTGCCTTTTCCCAGGCTGCACGTCCGGCTGTGTTTTCCCAAAAGGGCACCGTTATCTGAGCGCATCCCTCACATCCCGTCCTGGAAATTCGGCCCCCGGGGAGGGGGTCCCATGGCTGAACGATGCTCGCAGATAGAAAGATGGTTTTTAAAGAGACGAAGTCAAGACGAATGTGACTGTGGCAGGCTGCCGAGGGAATTGGGGAGGCAGACAGCCATTACTCAGCCTGAAACCCGGCCAGGCTTGATGAGATCATATTTATTGGCCAGAAAAAACCCCACCTCCCTCACATCTCTCTGGCAGCGAGGGGAAGCAGACGCCAGGAACTGCGGAAGTTTCCAGGCGCACAGATGGAGCTCAATGGGTAGCGGCCGTTGGCGTTTACGTAGAACCTTTCCGTGAGATGCACCCCAGAGCTGGGCGTGCACCGAGGTGGGCAGGTGAATGGACGGGCGTGAAGTGCCGCTCACAGGGTCGTCCTCCCATTCCTGACGGGCTCCTCCCTGTGAGTCCTCGCGGCCTCTGGCATGAGGGTGGAACGCCAAGCAGTTTTCTATCCCGTCCTCCATTGAAATGGGGGCGAAAGCACATCCAAGTGATGGGCATCCACAGACTGCCTGGTAAGGGCTGGTTTTTGCAGAGAGCGATGCCAAGGAGCCCACACTGTCCACTGCTGTTGCTGAGTGGCCGGCCATCCTCAGGGCCTGGCCCATTGGTCATGAGACACGCGGGGTCGTGATGTCATGGTGACAGAACCCCTCCTGTTTCAGCTCCGGTCCGGTGGGATGAAGGGAGAGGGACCATCCTGCGGATACCTGTGACTCTGAGCATCCGTGTAGGAGAGGAGACTGAAGATCACCTGGGAGACTTGGGAAGGCCACCTTTGCTTTACTCCTCCGCCTGTCTGGACCGCGGGCAGGACCGAGTCCACGGGACTGGGGGCCCAGCCAGAGAAACACATACAGAGTGGATTTCCAGAGCCCTGGGGGCCATGTGTCAGGAAGGGTAAAGGGGACCATCTGGTTTGACAAGTTCCTGGCACCATAGGCGTGAAGGACATCACCAGGAGTTGGCCAGACCACGGGGAAGGCAAAGAGAAGAGAATCCCAGCGCCCTGCGTCTGGCCCACCAGCTGCTGACACCCTCTCCCCAGTGGAAGGACTGTGCTCCCAGGCCCCCAGTGTTACTTCTTCTCCTCACTGGAGCACGCAGCCCACGTCCGCCAGCCTGCGTCAGGCGCCCCGGCACTACCACGTGGCATTGCTCCCGTGTCGCTCCTCAGGACGGCGTGGTGGCAGGATATCATTTTCCTGGAGGTCCTGCGGGGCAGCCACCAGGTTGCACTCCCCCCGAATGTCAGCACCATTAAACTAACACGCTCACATCATTGGAAAACCCTATTTACACACAGTAAACACGGGGCAGGATGCCTCCGAGGAAATAATACAGTATTGATTAAAACAATGGCCCGGGAGGCCTTCTCCTCGAAGGCTGCACCGGAGGGCAGCTTCCTCAGCTGGGGGCTCACAAGCAGCCCCCCTACCCAGCAGCCTCAGGGGGCTCTCTGTCTCCAATGTGAGCAGGGGGACCGGGTGAGAGGGCGGGACTTCCCTCTGAGGAGTCGTCCTGCGTGCCAGGCACTGTGCTAAGTGCTTCATCTCGTTCATCCCCAAGGCAGCTCCTTGAGGTGGATGGGGTTCTTGTTTCCACTGACAAACAAGGAAGCAGCTCAGAGAGAAGTTCCCTGTCCATGTGGGGTGGTCTGACTCCTCAGCGGTGGAGCTGGGAGCTGGGACCAGAAGTGGGGACTGTCCAGCCATGGGTGCAACTGAGTGTGTTTGTTTGGATGGTGAGAACGAAGCCCCAGGGATTAGGCATGTCCTAGGCTCTGGGGCTCCGCCCAAGACTGTTTCACTGATGGGCTGGGGGGGGGGGATGGGAGGGGGTTGGAATCTTGAGCAGCTTGACCTTGGTCATGATCCCGGCTCTCCTGGCTGGGAAGAAGGCTGCAGTTGGGCAAAGCTGTAGGTTTCCGAGTCTCAGAACTAGAAAACCTCATTTTAGAAAGGTAACTTATTGCCCTAGGTCAGCAGTCAGCAAACTCATTAGTCAACAGAGCCAAATAGCAACAGTACAACGATTGAAATCTCTTTGGAGAGCCACATTTTTTAAATTTAAACTTCTTCTAACGCCACTTCTTCAAAATAGACTCGCCCAATGGACTTGTGGGGAGTTGCATGAGATTGGAGTGGGTCTGGTTCTGTGTAGACTCACCCAGGCAGTATTTTGTGGAAGAGCCACACTTAAGGGGCCCAAGAGCCGCATGTGGCTCTCAAGCCGTAGTTTGCCAACCACGGGCCTTAGGTCTGCTGGCAAGCGCAGAGTGGCACATATTCTCCCCGTGACCACACGACTCCCTGGGCTCCAGAAGTGTCCACAGCCGGCTGAGGCCACCAGGAGGGTCTGTGACCACAGACCGAGTGTCCGATGAAGGAGGCGCTGGGTGTGCACAATGGGTAGAGGGCAGGTCAGCAGGCTGACTGGTCAGGGGAGTTTTCCGTGAGGATCACTAGCTGGCGTGGGGGTCGGGGAGATGGATAAAGGTGTCAGTATCCCCCGACCCATCACGACTGGCTCTGCTCTGCTCCATCATTCACCGGTTGCATACCTTTAGGCAAGTCACATAGGCCGTCTGAGCTTCGTATCAAAAACAGGAAGAGAGTAGCCAAAACCGGATTGGCTCAGTGGATAGAGCATCGGCCTGTGGACTGAAAGGTCCCAGGTTCGATTTTGGTCAAGGGCATGTATCCCGGTTGCGGGCACAGGAGGAGGCGTGCAGGAGGCGGCTGATCAATGTCTCTCTCTCATCGATGTTTCTAGCTCTCTATTCCTCTCCCTTTCTCTCTGTAAGAAATCAATAAAATATATTGCCGAGACCGGTTTGGCTCAGTGGATAGAGCATCGGCTTGCGTAATGAAAGATCCCGGGTTCGATTCCGGTTGGGGGCATGTACCTTGCTTGCGGGCACATCTCCACAGTGGGGCGTGCAGAAGGCGGCTGATCGATGTTTCTCTCTCATCAATGTTTCTGACTTTCTATCTCTCTCCCTTCCTCTCTGTAAAAAATCAATAAAATATATTTATATATATATATATATATATATATGTGTGTGTGTGTGTGTGTGTGTGTGTGTGTGTGTGTGTGTGTGTGTGTGTGTGTGTGTGTGTGTGTGTGTACATTTAAACAAAAACAGGAAGAGCCCTGTTTCTGTAACTTCAGGAAA
>PVJN01042660.1:0-18157 GCA_004026805.1 Lasiurus borealis | reverse complement strand
GGAAAGAGAAGTGAAGGGAGGGGGAGAGGAGGGGAAGGTAGGTGGAGGGGGAGGGAGGAGGGGAATGGGGAGGGAAGATGAAGGGGAATGGGGGAGGGGAGGGGAGGGAAGAGGAGGGGAGGGGAGTGTTTTGTAGCAGCAAACATTTAAAATTAAAAAGTGAGTCTATGATTCTGGCTAGAAAAGCGCCCGAGATCCTGGGATGCGGGCTCTGTGCGGCCTCCCGGTGCCTGCGCGGTTCTCTGGGTCACAAAGGCCCCGTGGCCCGGCCCGTGTCCTAACCGGGAAGCCACGGGCCGTGCTGAGGCGGGGGAGCTGGTGCTGCTTCCAGGCCAGGCCGTGGCCGGCGCCCACGTGGGGCACCGCCGGGAGCCTCGCCTGTTTACAAACCTCCGGCAAAACCTCTCAAAGTTTCATCAGCTTCCCTGCTTCATCTTCGCATTTTACGTGCCTCAATCATTTCTTGCCAAGAACCCAGAGCTGCAGGATTTGTGCCCCACGAGGGGACCACATCCTCCCGGCCACTCCCCTCCTGCCTGCCAGCGGACAAAGGGAGCTCTCCATCCCAGAGGCCGGCTGGCTTCACCTGTCCATACAGACAGGGGCTAATGTGAGCCTCAGGGAAGCTTCCAGAACCTGCCGGCTGTGCTGTCTGGGCCCAGCAGCCACCGAGGCAGGAGCACCGATCATCCTCTGTAACCTCTGAGCGCTCGGAAGAAACCTACACGGGAGCCAAGTCCGGGCGCTTCCTCCCTCCTTCCGTCCCAGGACAGCGGTTCTCAACCTGTGGGTCTCGACCCCTTTGGGGGTCGAACGACCCTTTCACAGGGTCGCCTAAGACCATCGGAAAATGCAGATATTTACATCACGATGCATCACAGTAGCAACATTTCATGGTTGGGGGTCACCACCCCATGAGGAACTGTATGCAAGGGTCTCGGCCTGAGGAAGGTTGAGAACCACTGTTCCCGGGGTGTGGCGGAGGCCTGGCTGCAGGGATGCGCTCTGGGAAAGGAGGAGCCGTTGGGCGGGACCCCGGAGAGCTGCGTGTGCAGCAGGCGTGAAGGTGCGTGCACACGCGCTGAAGGGACTCCACTTTGCATCCAGCTCTGGGAGTTACTGCCTAAGAATCGAGGGTGAGCCGAAACCGGTGTGGCTCAGTGGATGGAGCGTCGGCCTGCGGACTGAAAGGTCCCAGGTTCGATTCTGGTCGGGGCACGTACCTTGGTGGCGGGCACATCTCCAGTGTGGGGCGTGCAGGAGGCGGCTGATCGATGTCTCTCTCTCATCGATGTTTCTGACTCTCTATTCCTCTCCCTTCCTCTCTGTGAAAAATCAATAAAATATATTTTAAAAGAATTGAAGGTGATTTGGGTTAACATGCTGTGTCCATTAGCCACAGAGACCCGGGCGGTCAGCAGAATCTGCGGACCTGTGGCCGGGGAGGGAGGGGGCCTCGCTGGGTCTGTAGGATGTGGCGATGTGGTCCGGGGCCAGGCGGCGTGACGCGGGCCCTGCAGGAAATCAGCCCACCCACACGTGTTGCATCAGAAGCGCTGGCCCGCATCCTCCAGCTGTCCCGCTGTCCTCCCCCCAGAGGCCCTGAGAGCAGCTGAGGAGGTCGGGCTCTGCATTGGGGCGTCAGGGTTTGTGCTGTGACTCAGGGGTCCCCCACCCCCACCCTGACCCCCCCCTCTCCCCCACATCTGGCTCTCTGGCCACAGTGCCCTGGCATGGGCCAAACCTGTGAAAATGTAACCCAACAGGGTTAAGGCATTTTGCATATGGCAGTGGTTGGCAAACGGCGGCGCTCGAGCCACGTGCGGCTCTTGGGCCCCTGGAGTGTGGCTCTTCCACAAAATACCGAGGCCTGGGCGAGTCTGTTTTGAAGAAGGGGCGTTAGAAGAAGATTAAATTTAAAACACGTGGCTCTCCAAAGAAATGTCAATCGTCGTCCCGCTGAGAGTTGGCTCTGGTGACTGATGAGTGTGCCGACCGCTGGCCTAGGGGATGGGTGAAGGGTCCTGGGATGGGAGTGATTTGCAGAGAGGGCGGCAGGAAGGTCAGAGAGAGAAGCAGCAATGACGGCAGCAGAGGCCGGAGAGGGGAGAAATGGGGCCCGCAGCCAAGGAATGGGGTGCCCCCAGGACCTGGAAGAGGCAGGACCTGGCTCCCTCCCCACCCAGCCCTCCAGAAGGAACCCCTGGGGACTGGGACCTTCGACCCCCAGGACCACGGAGAGTCGAGCTGTGTTGCTGTAAGCCCCTGCCTTGCGGTGATGTATTCCAGCCGCTGCAGGAAGAGAATACAGAAACCATTCTGAGAATCTCCCCGAAGCATGCTGGAGCGGCAGAGAACGGGACGCTTGCATAACATGATAACAAGGAAAAAGCGAGTGAAAACAAGAACCAATGATCAGGGAAGTCATATTCCAGTGAAGAGCAGTCTGTCCATCTTAGCAAACGGACTGGCTAAGAACTTACAGGCATACAGTGGAACCTCGAGATATGAGTTTAATTCGTTCTGTAACCTTGAGGCGTGGGAAACTAGGAGACGCTCGAGTCGCGGTAAACTGGTGGGTCATGTGCAGCCAGCTGATCCGTATTTCAAAGCAAACATCGCTCGCTCGACGGCTCGTATCTCAAAAAGCTCGTATGTTAGGGCACTCGTATCTCGAGGTGCCGCTGTATTTCTCTCGCCACCGCCGATCACTCTCACGGCAGCCGCATCGTTCAGGATGTTCCAGCATTGAGTCCTTGCTGGCAGTCGCGCCATAAACACTCAGCCCCGATCCCAGGCAGCGGGGCTCCCGGAGGTCCAAGACACCCGGCTCCAGCCGGCTTCCCCGCAGTGGAGTGGCCACTCCAGTGAGAGACAGACCTTGGGACGTGAGCCAGGAAGGCATTTGTACAGACGAGAGCGAGATGGGGGGCGGGGGGAGCCCCCTTTCCTTCCCGCCTGCCCCCGCATTGCTGGAGCCCCCGAAAATGTAGCTGCCACAGTGCAGGGTGCTTGGCCACAAGGAGCTGTTGGGGAGTCCCTGACACCTCAAGGAAGCTCCCCAACTTCCAAGGGCCTCCCCAAAGCAACCAGTACCCTTGCAGAGGCAGGAGGGATGTGGGGGTTGGGGGGTGAAACCAAGTCCCACGGCCATGCCCCCTGGAATGCGAAATTCCCTAGGAATGCGGGTGACTGTCGCAACCGGGATAACGGTTAGCATCCCTGCTGCTTCCCCCAGAAAACAAGCTCCCCCACGGCCTGGGCAGCCACAGGAAGACCCATAGCCTTCCCGTGGGGAAGAGCACGTCCCCAGCCGGTGTGGGGGCTGGTTATTTTGTGGGAAAGGTGGGTTTCTGGCTCCACAGCACCTACCGGACAGAAGCGGCCCCAGGACCAGGGTGGGCCTGCTGGGCACGCGCTAGGTCACGGCCATCAGACCCGCTGCCCTCCCCTGTGGTCCCTCCGCTGGGTCCTGCTGCACCCCACCCAGCACCCCACCCGCCTGTTCCCTCCCAGGCCCTGCTGGCTGGGTCCCCAGGGAGAGGGGACCGGACGTCACTCGCCCCGGGGCCAAGCCAGAGAGGGAGGGAGGCCATCAGGTCTGGCCTGGAATGGGCCTGGGATGGGGGACAGGCATCCTTTGCCAAGCACCGTGGTGGTGATGGTGGCGCTGAGGACAGGCAAGGAGACGCAGGTGGAGAAGACAGTCCTGTGTGAGGCCTGAGGCAAACGCAAGCTGTGTGTGTGTGTGTATATGTATGTGTGTGTGTCTGTGTGTGTGTGTATATGTATGTGTGTGTGTCTGTGTGTGTGTCTGTATGTGTGTGTCTGTGTGTCTGTGTATGTATGTGTGTTCTCTGTGTGTCTGTGTGTATCTGTGTGTGTCTGTCTGTGTGTGTGTCCATGTGTCTATATGTCTCTGTGTGTGTGTGTGTGTGTCCCACTGTGAGGTGAATAGGGGACCTCAGAGCAGAGACCAACCAAAGGAAAGGGGTGCCCTCAGGTACCTGCAGAGGGGTGTTGGGAGAGGCATAGGCAGGGGCAGAGCCTGGGGCCACAGACCCTCTGCAAGTGACGGCTGTGAAAGGGGAGGGGAGAGGCAGGGATGTGGGGTTCCTGGTGCTGGTTTGGCCCTTGCAGAAGGGTGAAGCCTGCAGTCTTAGGTGTCGGGGGACAGAAGCAGGGAAGTGGGGGAAGGGCAGAGGCTGGGAGAGAAGGAGTAACCAGAGAAGCCTGGCCTTTCAGCGCAGGTCCTTCCCGAGGTTCCATCCCACCCCGCACCCCACCCCACCCCACACTCCGAGGCTGCCCAACTCCCAGCCCCCATTCAGCCCCAGGCCTGTGGGTGCTGTGGACACCTCCTGGGTATCCCGCCGACCTCAGAACCCCAGTCCCCTACACAGCGTCCCAGGTCCCCCTGCCCCGGGCCTGCAGCTCTCAGGCCCAGTGCGGGTAAAAGACCCGCTGTCACCTGGATCTGGAGGTGATTCCTGAGGCCTCAGTGCACGGGGACTCGGCATAAACAGCGAGGACTCAAACACGACAGGGTCTTCCCTGCATGCCTCCCGGGTCTCCGGTCCTAGCCGTGACCGCCTTGGAACGCTCCTGGCTCCGCCCGTCATGGCTAATGGCAGCCACACAGCTGTTCTCGCTGGTCGGCAGGGGGTTGAAGAGTGGCCCCCCAGGATTTAGGTCCACGCCCCCCCCCCTCCTCCCCATGGCGTGACCTCCTTTGGAAGTCAGAGTCTTTGCAGATGGCATTCATTACAGGACCTCGGCGTGAAATTATTCCGGATTGAGGCTGGGCCTGCGATTCCGTTACTTACGCCCGTACAGGCGAGAGGAGAGGAGATTCGAGCCGGTGACAGAGAGGAAGGCCAGGGAAGGGGAGCAGAGACCGAGGGACGGAGGTGGCAGCAGGGGGCTCTGGGAGAGGCAGGTGTCCCATCAGTGCCTCTGATGGAAGCAGCCCGGATGCTCGGTCTCGGGGCAGGGAGAGCTCCCGTCTCTGACTTTAAGCTGCTCTGTCCATCACGTCCTGGGTTCCAGCAGCGCCAGGAAAGGACTAGAACCTGCAGATACATCCTGCCCATGTGGGCCATCAGCCCCCGCCCTCGACCCCGCCCCGGGAAGCCAGCTCCCCCCGCCTTTGAACCCGAGTCCCTGTCCCTTCACTCCGTGCGCCTCTGTGCTCTCTGCTCGGCTCCTCTGAACCGGCTGGGACACCTCGCTGTCCCCTCACTAGACTCGAGCTGACGCGTTCTTGTGCACGAATCCTCCTATGTCTGTCTGAGCCCTGCTTTCGTCTTGGGAGAGGTTGTCCCTGCACATGCATAGTTCAGGGGTTGTGGATAGAAACTTCTGGATAGTCCGTCCCTCTGGGCTGCTCCCAGAGCTGCAACAGGCGTGGTTCACTCTCGCCCTGAGAAAACAAGTAAGTTCCAGTGTTCCTGGGAAACGTTTGAAGCCCGGAGACGGCCCAGCCTGAGAGCGGAGGAAGCCTCCCCTGCGAGCAGGCGCTCAGTCTGGCAGGCCCCGGATGTGCCCCGGATGTGGCCCCAGGAGGAGACACGCACGGGAGCCTCAGGAAGCCCCGGGGGCCTGTTTGTCCGGGCGCCGGTGGCAGCAGATGGGGGGCTTTCCTAGTGTGACAGCCACAGGTGAGGTCACAGGCAGGGCCCGGGCCCAAGCCAGGCCCTCCAATCCAGGGCGATGCGGGCCGCTGGCCAGTCTGCGTCCCGGCCTGCACACGGTGGGCGGGTCCGCTGCTCCCTGGACTCCCTCGGGCAGCGGTTCTCAACCTGTGGGTCGAGACCCCTTTGGGGGTCAAATGACCCTTTCACAGAGGTCGCCTAAGACCATCCAAAAGCACCTATTTCCCATGGTCTTAGGAACCAACACACCGCTCCTCGGTGTAGCAAAGTGTAGCCATGTAGTTCACTGTTGTCCTAGGAAGACTGTTGCCCATGCTACACCATGATTCAAGACAAAATTTCATTTATTTGTAATTAGAAATAAATATTTCACAATATACAATTACATATTGTTTTTGTGATTAATCTCTATGCTTTAATTATGTTCAATTTGTAACAATGAAAATACATCCTGCCTATCAGATATTTACATTACAGTTCATGATAGTAGCAAGATGACAGTGATGAAGTAGCAACGGAAATAATTTTATGGTTGGGGGTCACCACCATATGAGGAGCTGTCTTAAAGGGTCGCGGCATTAGGAAGGTTGAGAACCACTGCCCTCGGGTACCCCAGGACCAGGGGCAGGCAGGGAAGTCAGCGGGGGGCCTCTCCAGGCAGCTGGAGGCCAGCAGCCCCCAGCCCGGTCCCAGCCCAGCCACCTGCCCCCTCCCCACCTGCATCCCTCTCTGCTCCTCCCCTCTCCCCCCATCAACTGGCAGCGCCCAGCCCCAGGCTGCTGACGTCAGTAATGGCCCTGACAACAACAGCAAGGGCAGTAAGAGTAATTCTGGAGGCGTCCTGGGAGCTGGGCCCAGAATCGCTGAGAGGGCCTCACGGAGACTCGCTCTGTCCTTTCGCTCCCCTCTCAGCCCAGCTGCAGGCCTGGGGGTCCATGCCCACTATACTGACGGTCACCGGAGGCCAGGAGCAGAGTCCCTGATGCTGCCAGCGCCGCCCGTGGACACCGAGGCCCAGCAGGTGCCCAGGGCCACGGGGGACCAGCCCCCGGCGGTGCAGGGGGTCCTGTTTCGCAGGGCCTGCAGGTGGCTGCCTGCCGCTCACTCATGTAGCACCTGTTTTCTATTTTCTGTCCACAAGCTGCACACCTGCTCCCTTTCTAGGCGTTTCTGAAGGGGTTTTCCGCAGTGAATTCAGTGCCCGGGCTCGGATGGTATCTGCGGTGAGGGATGGCACGCAGGCGCAGCCTTGCCGCTGGGAGCATCCCTCCTGTCCTCCCTCCCTCCCTCCTTCCCTCCTTCCCTACCTTCTTCCCTCTATTGCTCATCACATTCGGGTTGGTCCTCTCATCCTTTCTTTCGCTTCTTCATTCGCTGGTGCGTTTGTCCCTGACACTGTCTCAGGTGTCAAGAACCACCAGCACCAGGACCAGGGGCCTGGCCGGTGCCTCGGACCCTCGGGGGCAGCAGAGTGGGCACGGCCTTTATCTGGGGGCGCAGCGCCTCTGCACCAGGCTCCTCGCTGAGAGGACTTGGTCTGCGAGGTCTGGAGACCTGTGGGTTGTCGCCGCGGGGCAGGTGCGGTGGCCGGTAGGGAGCGGAGGCCAGCACGCCGCCCAGCCCAGGCCGAGGAAGTGGGCAGATGTCCATGTGCGGGGAGCAGCCCTGCTGAGCCCCCTGGCTGCGTCCTGAGCCTGTGGGAGGCCTGTGGGCGGGCGGCGAGGGTGTCACTGCTGCCGCCGGTCTGTGGAGGGGCCCGTCTCCCGCCGTCGGTGACCCGCGCTCTCTGGCAGGGCCCCCACGAGACACCGCGCGCCCTCCACGCCCTCCTCCTCCCGGAGAAGCTGCTCTTGGCCCGACCCCATCTTCCTGGCCCCTCTGGTGTCCTGGCCTCTGGCCTGGGACACAGTGTGTCAGAGTGAACCTCGCTCCGGGGGTAGGGGCAGCGACACCCATGTCCCTGGTGCAGGCGGAGCGTGGTCAGGCCTCACCTGCTCCTCACACCCCACTGCCATGAAGGATGGCTGTGCTGGGGGACCCTCTGAGGCCCAGACTGTCACTCTGACTCCTGTGCAGGTGGGGGGAGGGTCCTGTCATACCATTGCCACTGGAGCCACAGAGCAGGCTGTGTCAGGGATACGGGGCTTCTGGGGATCCTGAGGCACCTGGGAGCTGGGTGGTGGCAGGGGGAGAGGCAGGGCAGGCGAGGGGACACCGAGATCAGGCCCCTCGAAGGGCCAAGGATGGCCCAAGCCGTGGAGTGGGGTGGAAAGAGCAGTGGGCACGGGCGGCCACGTGGGGCTAAAAGGCAGAAGGCCTGGGACCCTGCAGGTTTGGGGGGCCCATCACACCCCAACGTGGCTGGAAGATTCATGAGACACGAGGCTGGACCAGGGAGCAGGGAGGCCCAGCCTCGGGAGGCTGACCTGCAGGGTGTCCCCTCACGTGGCGGCCTGCCCGGCTCTCCTGGGCTCTCCTCCTGCTCACCCAGGGCCAGTGTCCTGGGCCCATGGGCTGGGTTGTCCTGAAGGTTTATCCTGAGCAAGTTATTCAAAACCTGGGACCCTTGCTTCAAAATAGACTTTCCCAGGCCGTGGTATTCTGTGGAAGAGCCATATTCAAGGGGCCAAAGAGCCGCAGTTTGCCGACCACTGCAGGGGAATAGGTTTGGACGCATGTGACCCCCTCAGGAACCTCTAGAGAAAGAACAGGAAAAGTCTCCCATCTCCCCTTTTATCCTCTTCCGGACCCTGGTCGCTCTGACTTTGTCTCGTCGCCCTGCCTTCTGTGAAGTCCGCCAGCACCCCTGTGCCTGGGACAGCTCCTGCCACGGCCCCAGCACGTGGCTTTCGGGGAACAATCCTGCCCTCCCGGGGTGCATATTGGAAGAAGGAATGAATGACTGAGTGAACGCTGGAGAATGAATGAATGGCAGGTAGGTGCTGGGTGAGTGCTGGATGGAGGCGTGAATGACTGAGTGAACGATGGAGGAATGAATGAGTGCTGGGTGAGTGCTGGATGGAGGAATGAATGATTGAACAGAAAACCCACTCGTGAGAAGGGCATCTCTCGGACCTCGGCCCTCACAAAGGCCAGCTGGGGCCCTCAGCCGAGAGTGAGAAATAGAAGCCGTTAACAAAAATGTTTGCAACGAACCGATGGAAATTCCCTTGGTCAGAAGGAACTGCTGTCAATCAAGCCCCACAACCGCATGTCCAGGCGCTGAGGACTGTTTCCTGAGCTAATAATGAGCTGGGGGAGCGTGGGAGAGAGGCCACCCCCGACTCCCCCACAGCCTGTACAAGCTGCCACCCTTTCACAGCTGCCTGCACATCCCCAAACTTTCAAACAACTGACGTTTAATATAACTGGCATCTAACATTTGTTAGTTTCAGGTGTACAACACAGTGATTAGGCGTTTATGTGCCTTAGAGAGGGGTCACCCGATCGCCCTGGCACCCACCGGGCGCTACACGGGGTTATTACTCTATCTCTGGCTGTTTTCCCTGCCCTGTGAAACTGTCTCTGTGACCGCTTTATAACTGGCTATTGTCCATCTTAGTCCCTTCCCTTTTCACTCAGCCCCCTCCGCCCCTCCGTCCGACAACCATCGACGGTTCTCTGTATCTCTCTCTGAGTTTGCTTCCATTTTGTTTTATTTGCCCATTTATTTTGTTTTTCTTTTTCTTTTTTTAAAAAATATATATATTTTATTGATTTTTCACAGAGAGGAAGGGAGAAGGAAAGAGAGAAACATCCATCAGCTGCCTCCCGAACACCCCCACTGGGGACGTGCCCGCAACCAAGGTATATACCTTTGACTGGAACCGAACCTGGGACCTTTCAGTCCACAGGCCGACGCTCTATCCACTAAGCCAAACTGGTCAGGGCATTTTGTTTGTTTGTTTGTTGTTTTTTGTTTTTTTGAGCCCACACATAAGTAAGATCATACAGCAGTTGTCTTTCTCTGACTTACTTCCCATGATGCGACACATTTCTCCCAAGAGGACGTGGAGATGGCCAGCAGACACACGAAGAGATGCTCACCATCACTCATCATCAGGGAAATGCAAATCCACACCGCAAGGAGGTGTCACCTCACGCCGGTGAGAGTGGCTGTCATCAGGGAGTCATCAGCTGGCAAGCACTGGGGAGAATGTGCAGGAAGGGGACCCCCCGCGTAAACTGGCACAGCTGCATGGAAACAGCATGGAGGGTCCTCACAAAGTTAAAACTAGAGCTGCCCTACCACTCACTCAGCAGTGCCCCAAGATAAGGCAGACACGTGAACACATACATGGACCCCATGTTCACCGCAGTACTGTTTACAGTAGCCACGATATGGCAACACCCGGATACCCAGTGGTAGACGAGTGGATAAGGATGTGGTATGTATACAAAATGGAATGTTACTCAGCCATAAAAAATGAAATCTTGCCGAAACTGGTTTGGCTCAGTGGATAGAGCGTCGGTCTGCAGACTGAAGGGTCCCAGGTTCGATTCTGGTCAAGGGCATGTACCTTGGTTGCAGGCACATCCCCAGTAGGGGGCGTGCAGGAGGCAGCTGAGCGATGTCTCTCTCTCATCCATGTTTCTAACTCTCTATCCCTCTCCCTTCCTCTCTGTAAAAAATCAATAAAATATATTTGTTTAAAAAATGAAATCTTGACATTTCCAACAACACGGATGAACCTGGAGGGTATTATGCAAAATCCTAAATGTCTAATATCCGTTTCCCACGGCCTCGGACAGACAGGGCCAGACCAAAGGTGAAGGGAGAGAGGTGCCCGAGAGCCAGCTGACGGAGGACCATGCTGGCAGGCTGGAGTGCAGACTCAGCCGCCCCAATGACTCTGCCTTCCACGGGACGCCTGCAGCCTCCCTGGACGCCCAGGAGTTCGGTCCCAGGAGCCAGTACCTGAGGCTGGGAGCAGAGCCTGAGGCTGGGAGCAGGGCACGAACCCGTGTCACCTGAGCCACACCCATGGGGCAGATTCCAGCTGACGTACGGCACAGAGCCCCACTCCAAGGGGAGAGTGGCTGCTGCCGCCCAGGCCCTCCCCCACCATCCCCTGCCTGGGTGGGGCTCCCGTGCCCAGCCCAAGGACAGCAGAGATTTGGGTGGCACAGGATCCTGCCTCCTCCTGAAGCACAATTCAGCATCGGAAAAGTCTGCGCCCTCCAGAGCTGGCAGGAGAAGGAGGGGAAGAGGAGGAGGAGAGGGAGGAGGGGGAGGAGAAGAAGGAAGGGAAGAAAGAGGAGGAGGAGGAGGAGGGGAAGAGAAGGAGGAGGAGTGAGAAGAGAAGGTGGAGGAGGAGGAGGAGAAGAGGACAAGGAAGAGAAGGAGGAGGAGGAGAAAGAGGAGGTAGAGGAGGAAGAGAGGAGGGGAAGAGAAGGGTGAGGAGGAGAAGAAGGTGGGTAAGAGGAGAAGGAGGAGAAGGAGAAGGAGAAAGAGGAGGTAGAGGAGGAGGGGAGGATGGGAAGAGAAGAAGGAGGGAAGGAGGAGGAGGAGAAGAGGAAGAGAGAAGGAGGAGGAGGAGAAGGAGAAAGAGTAGGAGGAGGGAAGGAGGAAGAGGAGGAGGGGGAGAAAAGGAGGAGGAGGAGAAGAGGAGAGAAGGAGGAGGGGAGGAGGAGAGCGGTAATGACGCATGCCTATCCTTTTGATAGGTAATGATAGCATCCTAGCGTACCTATCCCTTTCCCACACACTGCACGCCCTTCTCATTGTCCTCACGGAGACCCCCTCCCCCCCCCACCCCGCCCACTGGCATTGCTTGCATTTTGCACAGCGGGGGCTGAGTCACTGGGCCTGCCTGGCACCCCACTCTCAGGCCCTGGCCCCCAGCCGCGGCCGCCAACATGCCCCCGGCCTTGTTGTGGAGGGAATGCCAGGGCAGCTGTGGGAAACCTAGGTGCTTAAGAGGGTCTTTTCCGACTTGGTTCTTGGGCACCGAAGCGTCACTTCCTCTTTTAGGCCCTGAAGGCAGACAGGAAGCTCAGTGGGGAGGTAATTTTAACTAAAAGTTGGCTGGGCTTTATTGCAACTCTCCCCGTGCCTGTTGGCCCGTGCCCTGGCCACGCAGGAGGTGCGTGATGCTTAAAGCCTATTGTCCAGCAACCCCCGTGACCCCCACATCTGTCCTGGGGCTCAGACAGTGGTCCCCCAAACCCAGAACCCTCCCAGAACCCACCACTCACCCAGCACTCACTCCCTGGGGGCAGGCCCGGGTCTCCCCTGGACGAGGGAAGCCGCTCTGGGGCCAGGACGCCGGCTGGCAGGACCTTGAGGAAGGCCCGGGCTCGAACCGGTTCACGAACGCTGCCTCGGGCCGTGATTCTTCGCGATGGCGCGATGCCAGGACGGTCTCATCCTCAAGGCACCGCAGGCCCCCTCTGACGGTGGGTCTCCTGAATGTGGGTCCCTGCTGTGGAGTCTCCCTCTGACCGTGGGGACCCTTCTGTTCATGGGTCTCTTGTCTACAGCCAATAGCCTGCCCCAGACCTGGGCCCTCACATTCACAGTTCTCTCCGTGTCCTTGACTGCTGCCTGTCACCATAGTTTCACTTGGTGCTTGATTGATTGTGGGGATAAGGGATTCCCAGATTGTCCCCCAAGGATGATGTGGATGAACTGCCGCTCCCACGCTGTGAGATTTCTCATCCTTTGGAACACAAAGTGCAGACTCTCCCACGGTCCCTGATCCCCAGACACTAAGCCGGCTGGCTGCGGCCCTCCCCCTCCAACATCCCATCCCCTCCTGACCCTGCCGAGGACACATTAAATTTAGATGGTAAGCCCTCAGTGGTGTGGCTCAGTGGATAGAGCCTCGGCCTGCGGACTGAAAGGTCCCAGGTTCGATTCTGGTCAAGGGCATGTACCTTGGTTGCGGGCACATCCCCAATAGGGGGTGAGCAGGAGGCAGCTGATCAGTGTTTCTCTCTCATCGATGTTTCTAACTCTCTATCCCTCTCCCTTCCTCCCTGTAAAAAAAATCAATAAAAAATATATAAAAAATGTAAATGGTGACATGAACTCTCTTCCTTCCCAAATGGGTCTGCTCAGCCTCACGGTAAGTTTTGTTCTTTTTCACATTTGGAGGGCGTCTTGGGAGAAGAACAGAGAACCCAGTCAGTTACAAAAACAGAAGTCGGGTTTATGCTGTGGGCATGGGGACGAATGCAGCGTTTCCGGATGTGTGAGGCGCCGGACACCTTTCGGCAAAAGCCCTGCAGGTTCGGCGCTGTGGGCAGCGTGGACAGCCCCCGACGGGCTCAGACGCCAGGTCCCCGGGCAGCGGAGCCGAATCGGAGAACCCCACGTCCCTGGGTGCTGGCGGTGCTGCCCCCGGCCCGTGCCTCGCCCTGCCCGCCGCCCTCCGACAGGGCTTCCTCCAGCCTGGCCCACTTGCTGCCCAGGCCTGGGGTCCCCTCCACAGATCACTCCACCTTCAGGGCAGGAATGGCTGTGTCTTCAGGGGCTGGACACTCCAGACCTTACATGCCCACGTCATGGCCAGGCCTGTCCCCTGAGACACTCTGGGCCCCTCGGGGTGCTGGGCATCACTCACAGGTTCGAGCCGCTGCAATGCATCCACACCCCTCCCTTTTTCCCTTTCAGAAAGTCATTCTTTTTTTTTTTTTTTTTTTTGATGTGCCTCAGGCATGAAACAGCTCTGGCCACGGACATAGGCATCAAGCTAGGATGAACTAAGGACTGTACATCTGCTTTGCCCCTGATTGAGATAAGAGCACAGAAAGTCATTCTTTAAATTGTAATGTTTTACTTTTCAGTTACCGGTGATGTGCAGTATTATATTCCTCTCAGGTGTGCAACCTGGTGACCAGACGTTTATGTAACCTACAAAGTGGTCACCCCGCTAAGTCTAGGACCCACCTGGCACCATAGAGAGTTGTCCCAGTATTGTTGGCTATACAGTGGTACCTCGAGATACGAGTTTAATTTGTTCCGTAACCTTGAGGCGTGGAAAACTATGAGACACTGGAGTCGCAGTAAACTGGTGGGTCTTGTGCAGCTGGCCGATCCGCGCGATGACTCCTATCTCAAATGTTGCTCGTATTTCAAAGCAAAAATAGCTCGCTCAACGGCTTGTATCTCAAAAATCTTGTATGTTAGGGCACTCGTATCTCGAGGTAGCACTGTATTCCCTCCGCTGTCCATGATTGCTCTGTAACTACCGATTTGTACTGCTTAACCCCTGACCCTTCTTTCCCCGCCCTCAACCCCCTCCCATCTGGCAGCTGTCAAAAGGTTCTCTGTCTCTGAGTCAGCTTCTGGGCTGCTGGTTTGTTTTCTAGACCCACCACCTGTCAGTGAAATCACATGACCCTGGTCTTTTCCCGTCTGCCTTATTTCACTCAGCACAATACCTTTTAGGTCCGTCCGTCCATGTGGCTGCACATGGTAAGGTTTCATTCTTTAAGGCTAAGTCATCCCATTGTGTATATACACCACGTCTTTCTTAAAAAATATATGTTTTTATTGATTTCACAGAGGGAGAGAGATAGAAACAGCAATGATGAGAATTATCGATTGGCTGCCTCCTGCATGCCCCTCCCCCTCGGGGACCGAGCCCACAATTGGGCATGTGCCCCCGACTGGAATCAAACCCAGAACCCCTCAGTCCACAGGCCGGCCCTCTTCCACTGAGCCAAACCAGTGAGGACTGCACCCCACACGGCTGTATCTGTTCGTCTACTGATGGGCACTGAGGTTGCTTCCATAGCTTGGTCTTGTAAATAATGCTGCAGTGAACTCGTGGTTGTCTGTCTTCTTATTTAGGGTTTTTTTTGGGTAAATACCCAGACGTGGAATTGCTGGGTCTTTGTCTCTTGTTATAGCCTTTGTTTCAAAGTCTGTTTTGTCCAGCATGAGTATGGCCACCAGCTTTTTTGTTTTTACTTTCACATCTTTTCCGTCCCTTCACTCATAGTCTGGGCGTGTCTTTTAATCTGGAGTGAGTCTCTTACAGACAGACTATGTGAGGAGGTGGCTGTATTACCCAGCCAGCCACGGCCTGCCTTCCATTGCACTTATCCATTTGCACTTAATTAAGAACCACTGGATCCTCGGACCGGGGTCCGCCCTGCGCACTGGGGAGCTGCCTGGCCCCACCCTCCTCACAGGAGTCCCCAGCCTATCACTTCTCCCTGATGAAGCAGGACCGACCAGTATGGACTGGAGGAAAGCGTTAGCCGAACCCAAGGAAACTCCCCACTGGGGCTCTGGGATATTGGAGACCAAGGGGAGCCGTCCTGGTCAGGATGCAGCAGAGGGCCTGGTGCAGACTGGAATTGGGGGGGCGGGGCGAGCAATAGCCCTGACCTGGACCCTCAGGGCCTAACCCTCTAACCCTGCTAACCATCCGCCTCCACAGGGGACCCAGTGTGGACCGGGATGGGAGGCAGGGGTTCCCTTGCCCTGCCCCCCACTTCCTGGGAAAGTGGCGTCACCCTTGCTGCAGGCGCCCATGTGCCTGGGCCCGCGGCAGAGAGCGGTGCTCTGGCAGAGACTCGCCCTTGGACTGGCCTTCAGCGGGGACACTTCTCTGCGATGGGCCGCCTGTTTTTGGACTTGGAGCAGGGCCCCTGCCTTCTACACCCCAGAAGCCAGGAGCAATCCCCCAGGGAGACAACTAAAATGTCTCCCGACCTTGCCCAGCGTCCCCTGGGGGGGTGGGCAGAAACCCCCAGAGGGAGAGCTGAGGGTGAGGCAGGGACTCAAATGGAGCTGATCAAAGCCGAGACCAGCTTCTCTTGCCTTCTCTCCAACTGGGTGTAGGGAGACAGGTGTCAAGCACAGGCATTCAGTGGATCTCCAGCACAGGCACAAATGGCGATGGGGAGGGGGCTGGTGGAGGGATGGACAGTGCAGGCCTGGAGGACTCGGAAGTGCGCTGGGTCCCCAGGCCAGTCCGCCTCCCCCAGGCCGGGGAGGGACTGTGGCTGTGGCGGAGGGTTGTGGGGACCAGCGGGGAGATGAGAAATCTGGGCCCGGAGGCTGGAGAGATGGTCGTGGCCTCAGGAGCCCTAGGTCAGGGGCTGGGAGAGGCTGAGGGTGGCCTCCCTGCCGCCGCCTCCAGGGGGAAACCAGCTTCCCTTCCAGCCGCCCATCCCCTGGGGACACGGGCCCCAGCACCTCTGGGCCCCCAGGGCCTGGACGGAGGGTGGGCACCACC
This sequence comes from Lasiurus borealis, assembly GCA_004026805.1. NCBI lineage: Eukaryota > Metazoa > Chordata > Mammalia > Chiroptera > Vespertilionidae > Lasiurus > Lasiurus borealis. The sequence continues at coordinate 2,307 of PVJN01042660.1, read as the reverse complement.
TCCAGTGCTTTGCTCCAGTGCTAGCTCATGGCCCCTCTGCCACTCTCAGGGGCGACACGTCTTCTAATGCTTCCGTGTTAAAGGTCTGGGGGCCCTGTCACCCTCATGCAGAAGCCACACGCGGGCTTTGTGCCACAAGGACGCACCAAGGGTTTCTCGTGACAGGTGTGTACTCGGCTTCCCCACGGAGCCCGGGCCCCGCTTCTGCTCCAAGCCTGGGTCTGGGCCCGTCCGTGCTGAGGGCCACGGGCGGAACCTCAGGCCCCATCTTTGGGGGTGCACACACCTGGGGTACCTGGCAGCCTCCTTCGCAGAACGTCCTGGAAACTTCCAACTGCAAGGTTCATTCCAGGCCACAATGTGGGCACTGCCCGCGAGGGCCAGGACACTGCCCGCCTCCCATCACCGGGGGCCCGTGGGCTCCGGGGAACGGTGTTGGAGTTGGGGGTCTCCATCACCCCTGCAGGCTCTCAGGGGCGGCCGGCGAGGGGCCGTGGCAGCCGTGCAGGGAGCTGCCAGACCACCCTCGGAGGAAACTGCCGCGTGTCCTGACGGCTGCCAGCGACTGGGGAGCCCTCTGCATGCCGCCGTGCCCCCCTCTCAAGGACTGGCGATCACCCATCCGTGTCACACGTCCGCCGGCCACGCGTGTCCTCGATCCCTCGGAGCACGCTCTCCTGCCGCGGGCCAGGCATGTGGGCGACCGCAGCGACCTTCTTCCCGTGGGTTCGGTTGTGCTTTCACTGGAGGGAAACATAGCTTTTCCCCCAAACTCCTGAGGCTGATTCTCCCCGGTGAGGGTCCCAGAGGACAGTGAATCCCGGGGTCCCCGTGTGGACCGGTCCCTGCACGTGGGACACGCACACGTGCACATACAATCACGGGAGCCCCCGCAATCACCTCACCCCGAAGGACCACCCGGAGGAGAGCGGGTGCCGTCCTTCTTCCGTCCACACAGGCATCTGTCCTCAATCGGACCCCTCGCCCCAAGCGTGAGTCGGGGACACGGAGAAGGGCTGGAGGCGGGAGGAGCCGTGTTTGGCAGTCTTTCCAGGAGAAGGGCCCCCGGCCAGAGAGGCTTCGTGTCCCGTGTCCCCGCAGCTCCTTGTTGGGGCGCAGCTGAGCTCCCGTGGCCCCCAGCCTGCCGGTGGCCAGCCGCCCTCTGCGGTCCCTCTGGGTGGTGTCCCTCCAAAGCCTCGTCCACCTCCTGGGTGGCGGGTTCGTGTCAGACGTCGTCTTGGAAGGAAGAGAAGGGAGAGGGATGTGAAATACTCCGCCGGCTCCGCGGGGCTCCGGGCAGGTGGCCCCCCACTGTCTGAGGGAGGTGTCCCCGAGTTATCCCAAACGAGCACAGCGCCTGCAGCCGCAGTCAGCGGACGGGGCCCGGGCCCCTGGGGCTCAGACAGGCGCAGTGATTGGCCTGCGGGGTCGAGCCAGGGCTAGGCTGACTACAAAGCTACCCACAGCCCGAGGCAGCTGCTGGGAACGAAATTGTGGATGAGCCGAAACCGGTTTGACTCAGTGGATAGAGCATCGGCCTGCGGACTGGAAGGTCCCAGGTTCGATTCCGGCCCAGGGCATGAACCTTGATTGCGGGCACATCTCCAGTGTGGGGCGTGCAGGAGGCAGCTGATCGATGTCTCTCTCTCTCATCGATGTTTCTAACTCTCTCTCTCTCTCTCCCTTCCTCTCTGTAAAAAATCAATTAAAAAATATATTTAAAGACTGTGGGTGAATACCGTTCCCGAATTGTAATGGGAGTCACAGCGACCTTTGCCCCCGGGACGGTGGGTGCTGGGTTCCCCGGAAAACACCAGCTAACTGTTCTCTTTGGAAGGGCTCCGTGTCTGAATCCACTTAAGCCCGCCGTAGGGTGGGTGGGGGGTAGGGCATGTGCACAGAGGCAGGTAGGAAGGAGAGCGGAGGCTGGGTGGAGGGGCGCGGCCCGCATCCCACTCGCTCCCCCTGCCCTGTGTTCCCCGGGAAAGTCCATCACCAGCGTCTGCGAGTGGCCCCGCTACAGGACTGCGTGCGGCCGGGGCCAGTGGAATGTGCTTTCCTGGGGGGGTCCCGTGTCTCTGAAAACAGAGGCCCCTGCTCGTCCCCATCACCAGCTAATGCTCGTGCCACGTGGCGAACGTGGAGGAAGGGCTGCCCAGCCACCCAGGCCCCCGGAACCTGCCCGCTCTCCCCGCCCCTCCCCCCGCCCCTCTGCAAACTCACCTTTGAGCCCCTGCTCTGGCCTCACAGCCTGGGCACCTGTTGGGACAAAGCAGGGGTGCTCAGGGCAGCCCGTGGGGGGTGGGG
>PVJN01042659.1:0-18158 GCA_004026805.1 Lasiurus borealis | reverse complement strand
CCAAGCGTCAGGGTGATTCCGCTGGAGCAACAGACTGGGGTCAGGGCGAGCAACTTGGCCGCAGACACCGAGTAGCAGTCTCTCTCCTTCACAGCCCACCTCTGACTCAGCATCATGTGGTTGCAAGGGATCAGGTACCTGGAATGACAAAGAGGGCAGCCTTCAGTCTCCACAGTGTCCATTCCCAACCAGCGCCTCCTAAGCCATAATCACAACTAATGGCCACTCTCAATCCATCTATCCGACCAGACCCCAGGGTTCACTCTCTTGCTTCTCAAGGGCTTCTTTCTTCCGACTGAACAACCTCCTGTTCTGTCGGAAGAAAGAACATTTGAGGGCCTTCACAAATTAAGTTGCACAAACTTCCTCATCTCTTAATGGAGCTGCTATCCTATCCCTCTTAGCCTCTGAACCCATGGTGACCTTCACCCAAAAGGTGCTCTCCCTGCCTGATAAATGCTTTGTCATCCTTCAAAGTCCAGCTTCAATGTCACCTTTTCCAGGAAGGCTTCCAGGCTACCTTCTCTAAGACAGAGCTTCTCCCTCCACCATGCTCACAGACTTCTACTAAAGAAATAGTATTTAGTAAGTTATTTTGGTGTTTGAGTCCTAAATACAATGTGCTCTCACAGCAAAAGACCTCTTTCAATAATTCTGATTATAATCCCAGGAACTCTGCCTCCTAGTGGCTATTGGAGGACAGTGGAATGTCTGCATAGTACAAGTTTCCTCCCATCTTCTCTTTACTGACTATGAGAATGTATGGTGGCCAAAGACTCCCTGAGGGCCCCATTTCACACAAAACATTTTTGGTTGGTGATCAAAAGCATCCTAGTATCATCATGATAATCCTAATACCATCTGAGCAATAATTTCTGACATCCTTAGAACACACTGTGGGGAGAAGAAAGTGTGTTCAAACCAAGCATATTTCATTACTTAAGTTGATATACAGGGATTTCTACTCTTTGTTTGAAATATTTTTTAAAAATGATACACTGGATCAAACCTCATAAAGCTACTTATCCAATATTACCAGTGTGTAGCTTGAAATTATATTAGAATAAAGAGGTATTGGGAATTTGTAAACACATGCTTTCAGTAGAAACTAAGAATTTTCTTCTTTTGAGTAAATTAAATAAAGGAAGATCCTTTGTGGGTTGAAGAAGAGATTCTACAACAAGTGGGGGAATCGGTTCAAATAAATAACCCCCTCAGAATTAATGCAGTACTTCTACTGTGTCTTTATAATGAAGGCTTATTCCAAAGGAAAGGGCAGGAGAACTGTACACTGACCCTCTCTGCCTTTCCATCATTTACAGAGTAAGATTTTTTAAAAACACACAAAAACAAAACAAATAAACAAACAAACATGTATGTTCACTGCAGCATTATTTACAATAACCATATGCTCTGGTTTCTCTTCAGACCACATAAATCTTTCGCCTTTTACAATAACCAAGCTAGGGAAACAGCCTAGGTGTCCATTGATATATGAATGAAAAAGAAGATGTGGCACATATACACAATGGAATATTACTCAGCCATAAAAAAGAATGATATCTTGTCATTTGTAGCAACATGGATGGACCTAGAGGGTATTGTGCTAAGTGAAATAATTCAGACAAAGACAAATACCATAGGATCTCACTTATACTTGATTTTTTTAAGTCAAAACAAACAAATAAACAAACCAAACATAACAAACTCACAGAAACACAGAACAAACTGATGGCTGACAGAGGGGAAAGCATTGTGGGCATGAGTGATAAGGTGAAGGGGAAGACAGTCAATAATAGTGAGTAACTTTGAACAGTGACAGATGGTTACTAGTGTGATAATCATATCATGAGATATAAAATGTTGAATGGCTATATTGTACACCTGAAATTAATATAATATTGTATGCCAACTATACTTTAATTTTTAAAAAATAAAGAATTAGAACAAATGTCAAATATCAAAATGAAGTGGCTGTCGGTAGCAGAAAAGTCACTGAGGAATTTAGTATAAGTATTTCTCATCAGACTATCTTTTCATTTATACTCTACTTATTTTGTTTAGGAGTCTTATTTAAATTCAGAATGTCATAAATATAATCACAAAATAATAAATATATGATTTTAGGAGTCCAGATTACTCAAAGCCATCCCACAGCATAGCAGGACACATATATATTGTCCATATTTTCCTCCCTCTTTTCATTTTTTCCCCAACTCTCTGCACCCCTTGTCTATTTTCTCTTTTCCTGAGTATCACTCATTAAAACAAGTCAGCATCACTTCTGAAACAATTCCATCACAACCACTCAGTATCAAAGCACACATATTGCCTATTGCTCTATTGATAATAAAAACAAAACAGTGCAGTACAATGACGTAAGCACGGTGGTTCTTGTGGGAATGATGACGATGACCTGAATAACAGACCACTAGACGAACATTTAGAAAGCAATGTTAATGCATTTCAAAAACTATCTTTCCAATTTCAAAGATAGTATGGCCATATTTCTCCTATTTGTCCTACCCTAGGCTGGCTGGCATTCCCCCCAAGCCCTCCTCCAGACACCTAATTCTTGTGCTAGATGGAAATGCTCCTGAAGTGCACACACAGCTGCTCTTTGAACAAAACAGCCTCTATCTGAACACAACAGGCAATGCAGCTTGTAAAGCTGACCAGCATTTCTGAAAAAAAAAAAAAACAACAACAAAGAAACAAAAAAAACACCCTACCCAGAACATTCATCAATGGCATCCGAAAGATTAAGCAGTTAAATTTTACCTAAACTCGGAAGCACCAGAAACCTGGGGGTGATCTCTCCCTTCTCTGCTCCTCAGCATTTCAGCCTGCCTTTGGCCTATCACATGTCACATCCATTGGAGATGGATAATTTCTCCTTGTTTTCTGCTTACTAAAATAGTCTCTCTTTGGGGAGTATCTTATTTCAACATACTTTTCTGATATTTTGCTAACTGAAAGAAGGATATCAGTTGCAATTCAATTATCACTTTGAGATGTCAATATTTAAGAGTATTTAGGTTACAAAAAATCGATGTCTAGTTATTATTTATTTATTACATAACACATAACTCCATTAAAAGGATTCACATGATCTTCACTGTTCTATTGCCTCCCAGATCTACAAATTCATCGTGTACACTTGGGTGACAGCAGTGGTAACAACAAAAGGATGGATTACAAACCTATTTTTTATGTCCCTTAAGATAAAATTCAAATGAATAACAGAATAAGGACTTTTTATTATTCTTTCTTTCGGTATAGATTCTAAGTCAGAACAGACATTGTTTTCATTAGTTTAAAATGCATTTTCTAGAAAATTCTACTTCCTTAAATTTGTGCAATACCTTATAGCATTTCAAAACATTTTCACAAATATCACTACAGGTGATCCTTCCAAAAACCTTATGAGGCACCAAATTCCAAAACCAGAACAGGTCTAGTCAAATCAGCAGTTCACTCCCGCTCTGGAGCCCCAGCTGGATTTTTGCCTCCACTGTTCATAGCCTTGTTTTCATATGTTTTACCTCTTTATATCTCTTTCTGTTGCAAACTTAATACCCTCCTCAATCTATCTTCTAGTTCATTAAGTCTCTCTTACTCTGTATCTTAAATGCTATTTATCCCAAATACTCAGCTTTCTTCATTTTAATAATTACAGCTTTTGTTTCTAAGAGTTCTAGGTGGTTCTTTCTCAAATCTGCTTGTCATTTTTTTTTTGATTAAAACTATTTTCTTAAAAGAGAAATCCATATGTTGATAGGCATGTAAAATGGTACAGCTATTATGGAAAACAATAAAAAAAATTAAAAGTAGAATTACCATATGACCTACCAATTCCACTTCTAGGCATATACCTAAAAAATCGCTAGCAGGGTCTTAAAGAGAAGTTTGTACACCAATAGTAGCATTACTTCACAGTAACCAAAAACTGGAAGCAATCCAGAGTGCCCATCAACAGGTGGATGAATTAAAAATATGATATAAACCATAGAATCGTATTCAGCCTTTAAAAGGAAAAAAAATTGGACATGGTACAACATGGATGAACCTTAAAGATACCTGTATGCTAAGTGACATAAGTCAGGTACAAAAAGGCAAACACTATTGATTCCACTTGTATGAGGTATCTAGAGTAGTCAAATTCATAGAGTCAGAAAGTAAAACAGTGGTTGTCAGGGGCTAGAGGGAGGGAGAAATGGGGAGCTATTATTATAATTACAGTGTTAGTTTTGCAAGTTCTGAGATAGTTGAACCGTTAACGATGTGAATGTATTTAGTACATTGAACAGTACACTTACAAAAAGGTAAGTGGGGGAATTGTTATGTGCATTTTCCACAATAATAAATAAATTTAAATGTGGAGGGAAATCAGTAGTTCAGAGGGCAGAGAGGGCAGAGACCAGGAAGTAGAGGTTGCCCAGGTCTCTCCTACATGCCAGACTTCTGTGTAAGTCCTCTATTTGCTCTTCTCATGGATTCCCCCCGGCAGTGCAGCAGAATTAGAAATAAAAGGCAACCTTCATCTTCATCGTTATCATCATTGTCATCATCAAAGAAACAGAAGAAAGCCTATGATGGCTTTGTTGGGATTTTTTCCATTATTCTATTCATGCACCTTCTAGTAATTCCTTATCCAGGAAGTAGTTAGTCTGACTTGAGCATGTACATATTTCAACCATGAGCTAATTAATTCTTCACCGTCATAAGGTACAGATCTACATTTCAACAACAACAACAAAAAGCCTTAACTAATATCATCTCTAAGTACAGATTTTAGCAAACACCACTTTATAAGCAGACAAAAGGGGAGGAGAGGCCACCTTGTAAAAGCAAACAGCCAGCTTCCACCGCCTGGCTCAGCTGGCCAGGTGGCCCAGTATGGGGAAGCTCTGCCCCTCCGGAGTGGGGCCAGGCACCCTGGTACACTAAAAGAGACACCTGTTTTCCATACCTCAGAGAAGCAGTAGTGGAGAGTTTAACATTTAAATATAATCAAGCTTTACCCTTGTTGGAGGCAAAGCCTAGTTTTGAGGAATAGAAAAGGCTTTAACACGCTGCTCTGATGGATTTCAGCCAGTTTTGCTCATCTATTCTGTCATATCGGTAGAGATTTGATAAGAGGCTAAGTAATCCTTCTGGAACAGATAACTAATGCCTTACCCAGATGACCCCGGAAATTCACTCCTGATACGTTTTTTTTTCTTTGCTAATGCCTCAAGACTGGTTGTTGATGACCTGATCTAAACCACTAAAAAGTCCGAAACTCTTGCAGAGACCAGTGTGGCTCTGTGGATAGAGCGTCGGCCTGTGGACGACGCATGTACCTGGCGTGCGGGCACATCTCCACTGTGGGGCATGCAGAAGGCAGCTGATGGATGTTTCTCTGTCATCGATGTTTCTGACTTTCTATCCCTCTCCCTTCCTCTCTATAAAAAATCAATAAAATATATATTTTTTAAAAAAGTCCAAAACTCTTTTTAAACATAGAAAATGAATAGATTATATTCTCCCATAACGGGATAACTCTGAAGGCCTCCACCACAATGCCACCACCAACCTTCCTGCCTGTTTATTATCATTCGCTTTTGCAAGTGCTACAGCTACACGGCACTGCTCCTTCAGCCAGTGGTTAGCCAGCCACAGAATACCCTGGAGTTTGTAAAACTTGCCCATCCCTAATTGGTGGAGCCAGCCCCTCTGGGAGAAATACAGAATGTGCATTTCTAACTAGCTCTGGAGTGATGCCATGCTGCTGTCCCCATGATGACACTCTCATCCCCTTCCTTTTCCAAAGAACTACGTCTTTGAAAATGCTGGTACATGCACTTGGAATGCCATCTCCCATTCCACCTACATTGTATCAAAGATCACAAGGGGTCAGGGCTCTCCTTCCTTTCCCTCTGCTCTGGCTTCTTCTACCCTCTTCCCAGAGATGGGTCACAGGAAGGATGGGGAAACCCAGTAAGGAGAGGGAAGTGGAGGACACGCCCAGGATCTGGTGGCTTTCCACACTACCAGAGGGGAGTCTGGAGCGCATACCCCAGCAACCCTCTCTTTCTTCTTTTACAGAAGGAGCTGCTGCCCTCAGGGACCCCAGAAGGAGAGGCAGACCTCGGCCAAGAGAGGATTCGGGGTTCCTGAGTCCCCTTGCCAAATGACCAAATTAATGTTGTCTTAATAGTAGTCCACTCTGACTCCCAACATCTGGCATCAAATACCAGCCATTTGATGAAACCCTTCCTACTGGGCCCCTTTTCTACCTTGTACATAAGTAAGGTCCCTTCAACTCATCTGCTCTACACCTTACTCCCTTCTGAACTGTACACAGAAAGTACTCATTAAATATTTACTGAATTTAATTGAAACATACATACAGGTTAGAGTGCACATTGTATTCGTACCATTACCAAAGCAATAGTCTTAGGAACTATATATCAACAGCATTTCATATTTAGAAAAGTTTGGTTTTCTCCCCCAAATAACACAGGTCCCCCTGTTTATGAAAAAGACATTCAGCCATGCCTCAGAAAAGGTTTCATAATAATTCTGAAAATTTCTAAATATCCTACCTTTCCTTTGCAGGAGCATATTTGTAACATAATGCACTTGACCCCCTGAAAACATTTAACAATAAAACTAAAATTAATCTTGGGAAATAGTGCAGAAATTAAATTGATTGGTCTTGATGATTTCCTTACTTCGACGCACAGCCCCTATTTAGCTTATGTTACCAAATAAATATGTAATAGCAAGAGTACAGAGTGAGTTTTTCTTTAAAGGGAACAAAAGATGGCACTCACCTCAAAACTAGCTGTAACATCACGTCCTCACAGTGTAAACCGATGAGAGTCCTAAATAATGCCAGGGACACCACACAGAGCTGGGGAACAATAAACACGTTCTATTTCAGACATTGGAAGGACGGCTCCACGCTCCACAGATGGCAAATAAATCAGAATTACAAAATAAAATGGCCTCTTTTATTCCGCAGTTTTGATGAAACATGCTGCTGCCACAGAGAATGTGCATTACTGGCATTCAGGCTATCGGTTCTGTAGGGTTCCATTAGGAAGACTACGCCTGGAATTACACCATTATGCAGAACTGTCCCCCTACAAAATGCCCCCCCCCTCACGGTGCCACCTGTTTCAGACCCACATAAAGATGCTGCTTGTCACCTGTTTGCCTGAGTTATTTTAGATATGACATTCATTATCTACAAGGCCCGGCTAACAGGAAGCTGCATATGCTCTGGCCAGACTTCCCTCTCGAGCTCTTAGCCCTGAGCTGCAGCTCCTGGTGGCTTTGGGGCAAACCTTCTCCTCCATTGCATTTTCAGCTGTGTTGAGGGTATGATAATACACTTTTCTAACAAGTTCATTAAAACAGACATACACACACACACACACACACACACACACACACAGAAACAAGACTTCTCTCACTCTCTGATTTCCATACAGGAAAGCTACACAACCAAACTGGAAAGAAACCCAAAGGTGTATTACAAAACCGTCATGACCTTTGGGAGTAAGTGCTTATCATTTTATCAGACCAAGTAAGTAATTGTAATTCGGGCTCTCCTTCTTTGTACAGGATGCATGCATTGGAGAGTTTTAGGGGCAGGTTTATCTGGATCTTTACAGATTAGAAATAGGCCCAAACAGGTATGTATTTTGTAGGAGAATAATTCTGCTTCTTGGCCTAATTCCAGGTTTAGGCTTTCTAATCGAATACTATAGGAGAACAGACAGTCTGAATACACATTCTCTGTTTACTCTTACAACTTAATGATAAAAAGACAAGTACAGGGGTATAAGGACACATATGTAATACCTTAATAAAGAAATTTTTAAAAAAGACAAATACACAGGGCTGTGCACCCTAGACATTGATTTGAAGGGTTACTATGGTAATACTGCATATAATCTAGTATTGTTAACTATAACCATCATGCTGTATATTAGATCCCCAGAATTTATTCATCTTATAGCTGGAAATTTATACACTTTGACCAACACTATGCAGTTTGATAAACTATAGTAGCTATTTAAGCTTTTATCTTTAGAGTAAGTGTATTGTCCCATAAATTTTAACTTGTTCTTTCTAAAGGTTATTCTTTGTGTATTATCAATTATTTGGTTCAGTTCAGATTTAGAAACTTAACTTTCAATCTATTGGTATCGTTGAATCTAAAGTGTATTTCTTGTAGATGGCATATGGTTGGCTCTTCTTTTCTTATCCAGTCTGACAATCTCTGCCTTTTGATTAAGTTTTTAACCTATTCACATTTAATAGTATTGTTATAGTTGGATTTCTGTCTGCTGTTTTACCTTTTGCTTTCTATATGTCTTATGATTTTTTTAATACATTTTATTGATTTTTCACAGAGAGGAAGGGAGAGGGATAGAAAGTCAGAAACATCGATGAGAGAGAGACATCGATCAGCCTCCTTCTGCACACTGGAGATGTGCCCGCAAGCAAGGTACAGGCCCCTGACCATAATCGAACCCAGACCTTTCAGTCCACAGGCCGACGCTCTATCCACTGAGCCAAACCGGTCTCGGCTATGATTTTTTTATTCTCCTAGTCCTCTTTTACTGTTTTGCATTAAGTGAATATTTTCCCTAGTATAACATTTTTATTCCTTTAATAATATATGTGTGTGTGTGTGTGTCTTTCCTCAAGGACCTGTTCATTGATTTTTAGAAAGAGCAGAAGAGAGAAAGAGACAGAGACAGAGAGACAGAAAGAAATACTGATAACTTGCCTCTCGTATTCACCCTGACTGGGATTGAACAGGCAGGCAACTGAGTTATGTGCCCTGACCATAATCAAACTTGCACCCTTTCGGCATATGAGAAAATACTCCAGCTAGCCGAGCCATACCAGCCAGGGTTCACTATTATTTTTAAAGTTATTTTATTAGTGGTTGCTCTTGGCCTTACCATATACATCTTAACTTATCAGACTTTACTTCAGATTTATACTAAATTAGCTCCTATATAGCTCTATCCCTTCCCCTTTTGTGCTATTATTATACATTATATATATATGTTGTAAACTAAATAATCCATTGAGTTATTATTCTCTTACTTTTAAAACAATAATTGTAATTAGATAGAGATAGCCTTTGGTGGAGGAGGGGGGTTGCAAAGGGCAACAGTAATAGTATAAGAGGATTTTCCAAGTTGATCAGAACTTCAAACTAAAGAATGACTTCCTAAATTCACAACTGCCCAGACTTCCATTTCAAAATACTTGAGGACCGAAATATAATCTCTATCATCCAGACTTGCTACACTGTGGTTCTTTGGCTTTGCCTGTACTTACACCCATATGTTCTGCTGCATCGTGCCTCCTCCGAAGCACATTCTGCTAGTTCCACAGACGAAAGTGCCAACCCAGACAAACTGAGACACATGTCCTATGAAAGGCAGTGAGTGCCACCGCCCTGTCAAAAGGACTCCTAATAGCCTAACTCATTCTTTGTTTCCAAAGTAGAAAAGGTAATGGCTGTAAGAAAAAAGAAATGGTGGGGGACGGGGAGGGAAGAGAATATTCATAATCTTATTCCAAAATGAACTCTCCTGAAATCTTACCCGAAATGGGGTGTTGATTCGACTGGTGAGAGTGTCTAGGATGTGAACATTCTCGTGCCGGTGCAGCAGGATAAAACGGAGGAAGATCTCAAGTAGTGCTGGCTCGGAGATGCTACGCAGAAAAAGGTCCAAGTAGGCAGTTGTGGTCATGACCTCCTCCACAGTCACCTGGGACCAACGACAGCATGAGCACAGGTGAGCATCCTCTTGACACTATGATACGTACCTCACTGCAGTGACCCCATCAAGGCAAGGACACTCCTGCCACAAGAACACACCTCAGAGCTCCATCTGAAGCCCGTAACCTATTCACACTCCACAATACCTCATGCTGCTTCCTCCCTTTAGTTCAGTAAGGGAAAAGCAAAGGCTAAAGAAGCTGTTCAATGTTCAGACAACTCTAAGCATCAAATGCAGTTCACACACCATAAAGATTTCAGTATGTAATCTCAGAGGGGAAAAAGATAATGGAAAGTATTTACATGGTCAGTAAATGAGTAATTAGGCAGCTCAGCATAACTTGTTTCATTATTAGGCATTCAGTAAGTGTTTGTTGAGACCTGCTATGTGTTAGGAGCTGAAAACATTAAGAAGATACTTTTGGCCAGGAAGATGGATTATACATATGACCTAATATTCAAAATAATATGCTAACAAATGGCAAATGAGAGGTGAAGACACAAAGGGATGCAGATGTTCAGATAGGTTTCTGGAAAGTTGCAAGTCACTGCATAATATACATACAGTGTTATTTATAATCTGCTATAAGAGTTTACGGCTTATAAAGTAACTGTGGCTTTTTTTTATAATACAAATTAGTATTTTCTACGTGGTGTGATCTTCCCCAGGCAGTAAAATTCCAATCTTTCAGGAAATAGAATGCTCTAAAGAGTCAAGTTTTTCAAAGAGCTGAGGATGTGATGCTTAAAGCAACAAGAAATTAACATTATCATTGTGACTGGCAATATTTTAAGAGCTTGCATATGTTTGACTTTCTAAAAGCAGAATATAACATCTCTTGCTGAACAGGAGACATCAATTGCCTTATGGTCTGTAGTACAGATATGCACCAACAGGGCCACATGAAAATCACTAGTGAATCTTCAGAGCTTCCAACTCCAGTCCCATGCCCTAGAACTCCTGGCATCTCCGCTGCTGATGACACTGGAAATGGCCGGCGGTACTTTGAGCGGGATTACAGCTCCTCTTTTTCAGTTTTCCATCTTCTTTATTTCTCCCTTTGAAAGGGGTAACTGTCACTTTATCATACTGTCATTGGGCCATTCCTTTTTTTTTTTTTTTTTTGCACATTTCTCTTCCCCTTGTAATTTTCTGCTTTCAAAACCCACAAAGCAGTTTAGAAACTAAATCTCCAAATCCGCTTGTATACGTGTTGATGGGCCTTGTGCGAACACATCTATGTGTTATGGCTTCGATTACTTCCACACATTTCTTGGTTCATAGGTATATTCTAGGTCAATGAGTCCAGGTGGGTAAGAAATTACCAAGTCAGTTGTGCCTGTTTTCTTTCTTTTTTTTTTCTGAGCAAGGCATGCCTGCACACTGCATGTCAACCTGTTCTCTCAGAACCCATTGACAACTCACCAGCAGTGGCCTGGGTGGTCAGAGAATGGCCTCAGAGGGCAGACACCCTTCCCCTACCAGCTCAGCACCAATGTTGTGAGAGCCACTGTCTCATTGGAGCCCCTTCAAAGGGCTCTCTGTGGCCCAAATATAGCAAAGGAACTATAAGCATCAACCGCTTAGCGAATAAATTACCTTGAGAACAGTGCTTCTCGTGGGCTGCCCCAGCTTTCTAAAGCAAGTTGCTTCTATCCTGTGTCTCCCAGTATTCCGTAGTTACTGGCTCCTGGCACTTAGTCCTATCCTGGGACACAGGCGATGTACTGGTCTAACACCTACACAGCACTTAATAAACATGTCCTGCACATATGACATCCCCCAAGGACCCAGTGACTCACATTGACTAGAGCTGAGCTTCATTTTAATTCTTCTCTCTTCACTGCGTGTGTCCTGACGGCCCCAGAGAGAAGGGACATTTATAATGAAGACATAAACTAATATATGTCACCAAGTAGCTGGGGAAGAGGGGGAGAAAGGCAGGGGAAGGACTCACAACACCTAACAGGTAGTTTTATGAGCTCACACCCTTTCCCCTATGGCAAGCTCGGAGTTCTTCTACAGAAATTGAATCCCAAATCATTGATCACTCCAAATGGGCATGTGGTTTCATCTTCCCTACTGAGCGGATCATCATGCAGAACTCCAGGAGCTGCCTTGGCACTAACAATGCAGCATCAGCGTGCCCCCGACCCCTCAGTTACACAAGACCTTAATAATCTCAAAAGCATGGCAATCAACTCTCCAGAATATAAGTCTCAGTCTTGAGGGCTGCCCTTAAGGAGGGCACTAAGCATCTATTGTTTACTATCTTTGGCTGAATACCAATAAATGAAGATTTTTTTTTTTAAGAAATCAAAGCTTCACTTATAAGTCAAGAGGATTTAAGAAAGCACTTGGAAAGGACAACACTTACATAACGTGGTATAAATATTAAGGACCCAATTCTACTGAACATCAAATTGCACACTCGTTATAAATCGAGGTCACACTCACCTTAAACCTGGTCCCTTCTCTTTCCATTTCTTTTCTCCTCCATATTGTGGGAGCCCTCCTGGCCCATTATCTTACTTTTCAGAATCTTCCTCTAATCCACCAAATAGGCAACCTCCTTCGCAAGGATGAGACCAAAGCCTAAGTGTGATCACTTGAAAGGTAACAATATAAACCAAGAGAAAGCAGCCCTGCTGTGCAGCAAGTAAAACAGAAGCTTCCACTAATGCCCCAAAGAGGGAGCATTAGCCAAACAGGAAGCAGCCTCTGCTTCATGGTCCAATTACAAAAGATAAGCAGTTGTTGATAGTAAGACCTTCTGACTGTCAATATCAATTTATAAAGAATTGCAGGTAGCTACGAATCTACATAGAAATTCCAGAAGAAATAATAAATGAGGTTCTATTTTACCACCGTAGGGCTTAGAAATGTTATTTCTTACTAAAGGTAGAACAGAATGACTATAATTACCTAAGGAAAGCTCATTCCTACAAACAATTATTCTTGACAAGGTAAATACAACTGGAATCCAAAATAGTATATTTGCTTAGGTACTCTTTTTTTTTTTTTTTCTGGTTGAGGTCAAATTGGCTTATAACATTATATTAGTTTGAGGTATACAACATAATAATTTGATCTTTATATATAATAGTGATTGCCACAATAAGTCTAGTTACCATCCATCACCACACAACTAAACCCCTTCACTTATGTCACTCCCTCCCTAATTCCCTTCCCCTCTGCACTCACTAATCTGCTCTCTGTATCTATGAATTTTGTTGCTTTGTTCATACGTGTTTTGGTTTTTAGATTCTACATATAAGTGAAATCATATGGTATTTGTCTATCTGACGTATTTCCCTTATTTCACTTAGCATAATATCTTCAAGTTCTAACCACATTGTTCAAATGGTAAGTTTTTTTTCTTTTTATATATACTACTAGCCCAGTGCACGAAATTCATGTATGGGGGGGGGATGGTGTCCCTCATCTTGGCCTGCACCCTCTCCAATCTGGGACCCCTGGGGGGATGTCTGACTTCTGGTTTAGGCCTGATCTCTGTGGGACATCCCTTTCACAATCTGGGAGGAACCAGTGGCTCCTAACCACTCACCTTCCTGCCTGATTGCCCCACTTTAGCTGCTGCCCTGCTCACCCCCAAATGCCCCCCTTGCCAGCCAACTCACCCCCAACTGCCCCTCCCTGCCAGCCTGATCACCCCCAACTACCTCCCCTTGGCCTGACCACCCCCAACTACCTTCCCCTCCTGGCCTGATTGCCCCTAATCTCCTCTGCCTTGACCCTGCCACCTTGGCTTTGTCCAGAAGGATGTCCAGGTAGGTCTCCCAGTCTAATTAGCATTTTACCCTTTTATTAGTACAGATACCACATCTTTTTTATCCATTCACCTATCAAAGGACACTTAGTTTACTGTAAGTAATGTCCATACTACCCAAAGCAATCTATGTCATGTAATCCCTATCAATATTCCAATGGTATTCTTCATAGAACAAGAACTAATAACTCTAAAATTTGTAAATAACCACAAACACCCTGAATAGCCAAAGAAATCTTGAGAAAGAAGAACAAAGTGGAAGGTATCACATTCCATGATTTTAAACTATACTAAAAAGCTATAGTAATCAAAAACTATAATACTGAAATAAAAACAGACACATTGATCTATGGAACAGAGTAGAGAGCCCATAAATAAATCCACACATATGTAGTTAATTAATTTATGACAAAGGAGCCAAGAATATACAAAATTAGAGAACTGACAGTCTCTTTGATAAATGGTGGTGAGAAAACTAGACCGATATATGCAACAGAACGAAACCAAAACACGCTGTTAGACCATACACAAAAATTAACTCAACAATGTATTAAAGACTTGAATGTCAAACTTGACACCATAAAATTCCCAGAAGAAAACACAGGCAGTAGGCTCTTTGCCATAGGTCTTGTTAATGATTTTTTGGATCTGACTCTAAATAAAAGGTAATAAAAGCAAAAATAAACAAATGGGACTACATCAAACTAAAACCTTCTGCAAAGGAAACCATCAACAAAATAAGAAGGTAACCTACTGAATGTGTATGCAAATCATGTATCTGATAAGGAGTTAATGTTCAATATATATAAAGAACTCAACTCAGAGCAAAAACAAACAAACAAATGAAATCTGACTTAAAAATGGGCAAAAGATCTAAATAAGACATTATTCCAAGAAGACAAGCAGATGGCCAGCAGGCACATCAAAAGATGTTCAACATTACTAATTATCAGGGAAATGCAAATTAAAAAAAAAACAATGAAATTACCTAACACATATTATATTGGGTATTATAAAAAAGACAAGAAACAGTGATGGAGAGGCTGTGGAGGAAAGGGAACCGCATGCACTGTTGGTGGGAATGTAAGATGGTACAACCACTACGGAAAACAATATGAAGGTTCCTCAAAAAAATAAAAAATAGAACTACCATACAACCCAGAAATTCCACTTTGTGGTATTTATCTGAATTAAACAGAAACACTAATTTGAAAAGATCTCTGCATTCCTATATTCATGGCAAATTACTCACGTGGCACTCTTATTGCTTACTATTCAGCTCACGCTGTAGAAAGGAGCCCTGATTCAGGTACTGCCCTCAAGTCCAGTTTAGTCTATGCTTTAAACTAAATCTCTTTCTTCACCCCTCTTTCCACCCTTCACTACCCTTACCTGATCCACTGATCCCTTAAACTGGTATTTTTCAAACTATAGTTTGAGACCCAAAAGTGGATAATTGAAGTCAATGTATTGGTTCACTAATGGATTAGACCAGATTCAAATAGAAAATATTAGAGTACATTGCATGTAGTAAAAGCACTGTTTAATTTGCTATGCATATTTTATTAAAACTATATCTAGTACAATATATTATATATGTATGTGCCTTGTTATACATTTAGTAAAACACACACACACACACACACACACACACACACACACACAAACGTGTAAGAAGTTTCTGGCTCTGCATTCCAGTCAAAACATCTGAAAGATTCTGAAGAAGCACTGAAGTACCCAAGCCAACTCAGAGTCTTTTCTGCCACCCTCTCACCAGCCAGTGCTCAGCACGTTTCCTACATCCTGGGCTGTCACCCCGTGCGGTCTGGTCACATGCCTAACTGAGATCAGTTCTCTGCGCAGGATGGCAGGTGATTCACAGTAAATTTACTCCTTTTAATCTTAGCCTCAGAGCTCCAACAGTACATTCCTTAAATTAAATTTTCAAGTTTCTCACATATGGAGAAAATAAGGAGTGCTGTCTTTTAGAAGGTGGGTGGGTGGGAGGGGAGGAGTTGACACTGTTATAAACTCTCTCAAACAGGAGGCCAGAGCTCAGCCTGCCATCCTGCCCACGCAGCAGCAGCACATTAACTTAATGCACAGCGTAGGAGTGAAATTGAGCATATAGACATTCCGACCTTTCTGTAATCAGCTCTCGTTGGAAAATTCCATTTGCATCTAAATTAGCATCAGAATCCTCGATGTAATGGCACAGGTTTATATGTGTCCTGGAGAATAAAATTCCCACCTGCTAACTGATGTATGTGTGTGAGTGTGTGTGTGTGTGTGTGTGTGTGTGTGAGAGAGAGAGAGAGAGAGAGAGAGAGAGAGAGAGAGAGCAGGAGGGAGGGGGGGACACTTGGTTTGGCATTTCTTTTGCTTAAGAGGAGAAAACTAGCAAACCAAGGGTTCCACTGGGTCACCTGTGAGCCCGCAGCCTCAGCAGTCCCAACTGGAAAGTTAGGGAACGAGACCCAGGTGAACGCAGCCCACGGAAACCAGCAATGGGGACAGGGTGCTGAGGCTGGACTGCAGGAGCCAAGCATGAAGTGGTCTCGATGGGGAACACAAGCTGACCCTGCTGGCTGCTGCCAGAGAGACACACTGACAGGCCGCCGGAGGCATGGCCGCCGGAGTGCAGCCAAGGACAGCAGCTGAATGGGCTCTTCCCAGTCACCTTCTTCCCTCCGAGGACACAAAGCTTGAGGAACATTCAAGTACAGAAGGGAAGGCAGACGCCCTGGTTCTCAGCGAGCAGCACCTCAGCCAAAAACTCAGAACAGAGAACGTTCAGTTATTCCAAATCTGAACGAGTCTGCAATTGATAATCCAGGCTCCCTCCCGCCTTGCCCACTCACAGCTCCCTTCTGCTTATTGGGGACCTCGAGGCCACATACTTCAGGGACAGGACTCCCCCCAGAGGGAGGCTGGGGAGGTAAGTGGAGGTGACTCCCCAAGTTGGTGAACCTGAATGTAAACTGTAACTGAAAAATAAAGAAAACCTGCTGCCATGTATAAATGAAACCGTCTGTGTAAGGAATACAGCACTCTATGTGGAGCACAGGCAAGATCCAATACCATTTAGTTATCAGTAAAAATAAAATAAAGTTAGCCTGCTCTCATGTTAAGAAGTGGTGATGAATAAATGCTGCCGTCCTTCTCCCCCTTCCCCCTCCCCGCAAACTCAACTTTCTTCTTTCCTACTTTGAAATTCTATTAAACCAACCGGCTCCCTTTCTCGGTTTTCTTAATGCATTTATCCCTCCTCTCAGATTGCAAAGTTACTGCAGAAATGACCCTCTCTGACCTCCAGTGTGAATTCTCAGAGCACCTGGTGCACCGGCAGGTACTCAAAGGGTAATCAATAAATGTGTCAAGAAGGAAATCGGCAGCCCTGGAACTGATAAAAAAAACACCCTGTTGTCACAGCCCATGTCGGGATGCCTTCATTAGCAAGGTGGTTAGATTAATCTGACAAGACGTGAATGGCAGAGGAAATTTTTCTTTTGTAGTGAAAGGCACTGCACTGAAAATACAGAGCCCCACGTAGGCCATGCTCTCGAATTAAGGCAGCCTAGTAAGTGATCCTTTGGGGGGAAAAAAAAAGAATGCTTCCCCAGGCTCCCCCCTAATTTCTCTTCTTGATTAATAAGATAGTACTACTGAGTTCTGATGAGACTGACCTTCCACCCAACAGTAGAGGGGAAATGATTTATGAGCCAGAGTCTCAGCCAGCAGCTGCTCTAGAATGAAGAACCTGAGGACAATTATAAGAAGGTGGCATCCAATGCCTGCCACTCTCCCCCCCAATTCGGTCTGCCTCCTGGGTTACAGGTATCGCCTGGGGGTGGAGTGTGATACACAGGCCAATTCTCCTAGACACCAAAACTATAACAAAGGCAAGTTCTGAAGATAAAAGACAGATTTCACTCCTGGCTTTACTTTCCATAAGAGACGGAAACACCTCGGCACAATGGAAGACTGGGATGACACAAATGTGTCTGCCCCAACGAATTCAATCATCCCAGTCTCTCTGGTGGTTTTTCTCTGTTATCCCAAACCTACACATTACCTGGCGCTGGACAGTCACAGGACAAGACATGCAGAGGAGCATCCCGCGGGAGTTATTCTTTGTCCATCTCACCTGACATGCAGTTCAGACACAAAAAACGAGGGGAGGGTGGGCCCTTTAAGAAAGTCAGTGTAGGGCAAGAGAAAACTACATCAAGAAGGTAAAATACGCCAACTATTAACTTCTTTTCTGTCTCCCTTGCTTTTTTTTGGTTTTCTTAGGACTACTTCAAGACAAACCTGTAGGGCATTTGTTGCTGATAAATTGTTAATATTCTCTTAGGAGAGTGCAGGGAAAGAATAAAAAATTCACACCAACTTTGAGACCGGATTCTCCCTCCCCTTCCATGTTTGTTCCCAAGAACACCTCCTGGCTGCCTTAGATAAGGTGGGCTTTGTGTGAGTTCTTTCCTGGACTTGTCTGTGTCAGGAGAGTGGGAGGGGGGAGCATTTCTATCTTTTCATAATTCTGATGCTTAAGAACCGAGTCC
>PVJN01042658.1:0-18158 GCA_004026805.1 Lasiurus borealis | reverse complement strand
GGTACATCATCAACCAAAGACAGATGGCCACAGTGTGTGGGGAGAGATGTGAGGGATGCAGGGACAAAATTAAAATCAAAAAGAAAGATGATCCGGGCCTCCACGATGGAGGGAAGAGCACGTCTTTACGTGCTCTGCGAGTTTCTAGCTCCCGCCGGACCAGCGGCAATGCCTGGAGACGTTGCCTTATCTGGAGGAAGGGTGCGCTCCTGCGTCCAGAGTGTGGAGACCCAGGGATGCGGCTAAACAACTGCGGTGCACAGGATGCCGCCCCACCCCCCACCCACAACAAAGAGCTAGTCAGCCTGTGTCACAACAGCCAGTTAGGTCCGATCCCCTCTCCTCGGGTTGGGGGGGACTGGAGGGAGGAAGAGAGGGTGTCAATTCATTCATTTGATCAGACCTAACACGGCCCAGGTGAGAAAACACTGAACCAGGCTGAGTGAGAGCTTCGAGGCAAAGACCTTGTCTGAACTCTTCACCATTGTGCTCTCGGCCTCTAACATTATGCTCCACGTGTCTCAGGGCCCCCAAAACACCATCCCCCACCGCAGGCAGCGGTCTCTGGCTGCTCAGGGCCTCCCGCTTCTGCCCTTGTAAATGTGTTTGCGCACGCACGCTGCACACAGACTCAGAGGCGGCTGGTGATCCTCTTAGAACAAGTCAGATCTCGTCCCTCCTCCACACCAAGTCCACTGGCACTCGGGTTAAAAGCCCCGATGCTAACGATGGTCCTTGGCCCTCCCTGCAGGAGCCGTGTCCTCCCTGATCTGACTTCATTCCTCTTCCTCCCGGCTCCTCGGGCTCACTCCCCCCAGCCACTCTGAGCATCCATCTGTTCCTGCCACGCCAAATGCAGCCTCATTCCCTCCCTCCCTCCCTCCCCCCAGGCCTTTGTACTTGATCTAGCACTGGGCCCCTCCTCTCAGCTGATCTCCCCTCTTCCCCAAGCCACCTAACAGAAAGCCATTCTTCCCCTCATCTCTCCTCATGTGTCCGCATATTCCCTCCTGCCTTCTCACCTGCTTCCGAAAGGATTCCCCAGCGCAACCCAGCATCCCTGCCCCTGCTCCCTCTGTCAGATAGATGCCTTCCTCCCTGAGCCCTGGCTCCACAATTGGCCCCCTTTCTCTCTTACACCATCCACCTTTTTCCTTTCTCCCCACATCAAGGGCAGAACTGTGCAGCGGTTGGGGGTGTGGCTGATGGCATCAGACTGTCTGGGTGTGAATCCAGCCACCCCATTTGCCAACCGGGAGGGGGGGTCTTGTTTGAGGTATGAAATCGTCTGTGCCCATTGTACAGAGGAGAAATCCTCTGTACAATGGGAGCCATCAGAACACCTACCTGGAGGCATTGGATGGACCGCTCCTACCAAGAACACAGCACAGTCAGCGCTCACTTAGTGGCTGTTGTAACTTCCCTCTCTGCTTACTCTGTCTTTTTAACTGTTTTTTTGTTGTTGTTGTTGTTGGTGTGTGTGTGTGTGTGTGTGTGTGTGTGTGTTTTAATTGCTAATCTTCACCTAAGGCTATTTCTCCACTGATTTTTAGGGAGTGTAGAAGAGAGAGGGAAAGATAGAGCGAAACATTGATGTCAGAGACTGGTTGGCTCCTGCAGGAGCCCTGAACAGGGCCAGGGTGGGGAGGAGCCTGCAATCTAGAGTCGTGTCCTTTGACAGGAATCAAACCCCAGACCCTTTGGTCCACAGACCGACCAACACTTTTATCTTCTGAGCCAAACCAGCTAGGCTCTGCTTACTCTTAAAAAGGTGTTTTCGGAATGCTTCCAACTCAGTTCCCTTCCTCTTTCACCATCAGACTTTACCAAGGAGGAAACGGATAAATAATAATAGCTAGCATGTTCCAAACACGGTATCAAGTACTGTTCTAAGCAATTTACATGAACTAACCCATTTACCTTCCCAACTCTATGAGGTGGGAATCACTATAATCACCAACCCCATTTTCCAGATGAAGAAACCGAGGTAGGAAATAGGAATAGTTCTGCCCTAAGCAAACTTGTGCAATCTCTTCTGCCTCAGTACTCAAAAACCACTCCTTTTGAGTGACAGTTATTCGTAAGTCACCGTGCCATCAAGAAGGGGCTGATTAAATAAACACGGTCCCACCACACAACAGAATACTGAGCAGCTTGAAAAAAGAATCTTGGAATTCTTATGTGAAACAAGCTCTAACCATCGTTAAGTTAAAACACACACCAGTACGTGGAATATAATACCTTTAAAAAAAAATAGGCAAATCTCTACATGTGTCTATGTTTTTCTTAACATGTTTGCCTATTGTACGCAGAATCTCTTGGAAGCACGCTTGAGAAATGGCTAACCAGGTGTACTGGGTGGTTGGGTTGGGAGTGGGAAGGAGACTTTGCACCATTATAGCTTTTATCCCTTTTGAATTGCAACACTTTGGATGGATTACTTCTTCGAAAATAAATTAATAGCCGCAGTATCAAGAAGATTGTGAAAGACTCTGAAACAGGCTAAAACAAATCCATGCGCGTCCGGCTCACTTCGCCATTGGGTTACCTGCCCCATCGTGGTTTTTTAAGCTTTTTCACAAAGGTAAAGGGTAGAAGACTTTCAGCGATGCAAATGACTGTGTCCATAGACATGCAAATGCCGTCCCCGGGAACGCAATTGACTATTGACTTGTGGATGGTGAGGCATTTTGCCAGGTTTTGCATCTATTTGTAAATCCATGCCAGCATTCCTCACCTGTGAATTAAGTCATAACATCCTACAAGTGCTCTCATTTAGGTAAAAATCTCTTGTGTTCCTTTTATATTTGTCTAAAGCTGTTTAGAATAAATTATTTCTGAACAGGACTTTTTTAAAAGAAGAAGTCATCATTGACCTCCAGGAACCAACTTCCACAGGCTAGTTAGTGTAAGGTCCATTGTTCCTTGGCCTCTTGCTAACATTTGATACTGGACACTTCTGAGCTTTGCCAAAACGCCCCTGGCAGGGCAGCTCCTGCTCCGCTCTGACCCTCTGGCCACAGCTCTTCTGGTCTGGGCTCTGGAGCCAGCCTGGTGGAGAAGGGGGAGTCCATTCTGAGCTTCCTCTCTGGCTACTGAGGGAACTTAAGCAAGTATGTAACCTTTTCGTGCCTCAGAGTCCAAGTCTGTGAAGTGGGGATGCGAGGATCATTGAGCACCTGCACAAGACATGTGGGTGGTTTCCCTTCCCTTGCAACCTTTCCATCCACTGCCACCACAGAGTCCAAACTACACCACCCAGCGCCAGCCCCAATCTTCCCCTGGAGCCCCAGATCTATGTATCTAACCCCTGGCAGGGAGGTCTGGCTGCTGACACACAGACCACAGGTAATGGGTGAAGCACCTGCTCCCCTCTAAGGGCCAGACCTATGGTCCGTTGCTCCTGCTTTCTAGGAGCCGAAGGCTGAGCAGAGGAGGGGAGGAGCAATGAAACACATGAATAAGATAAAATATCAAATTGAGACCAATGTTCGGAAGAAAAAGAAAGCAAAGAGAGGAGGTAGGGGAGTGACAGGACTGGCGGGGGGGACCCTGCTTTAGGTAAGTGGGAGAGGGTTCCACAGAGGCTGTGACAATTTGACCTGCAGGTCATGGAACCTTCCAGGTGGAGGGAACAGCAAGTACAAAGGCCCTGAGGCAGGATTGAACTTGGTAACTTAGCGTTTCAGAGAAACAACAACAAAAAAAGGCTAGCAGTGGCCATTTCAGGCCAGTGAATGGCCTGAGCCTAGAGATAGTCAGAAACAAGCTCACTCCTTCCTTTGCCTTCTTTCCATCACGCAGATTCAGCATATTCTAGAATGTTCTCTCTATCCCTCTTCTCCCATCAAGTCCACACTGTCTTTGGAGTCTACCCCAAATAACAACCCCATGGAAAGACAATAAGCACATGTACACTTAGGACCCACGCTGCTGGGGCTCTGTCGGCCACTGCCACATACCAGAAACCCAAATAACTTCCATGTCTCGACACCTGGCTTTCCACCCTGAGGACAGGTACATTCCTTCCGTCTTCTGAGGTGGTGCTGCAGAGCCAATGAACTAAGGATGGGAAAAGACCGGGCCACCGACTCTGTGACTTCCGCAGGCTGGCTCCTACTCTAACTCCTCTCCACTGGCTCCCCCTTCCTCCCTCTGTTCTGGCAACACGGGCCTCCTTCCTCCTCTCCTCCTCCTCAGCCTCTCGAGGCAGGATCTCCTCTCCTGGCCTCTGCACCCACAGGGTCTCAACCTGGAACACCATTTCCCATGGTGGCCTCCTCTCATGACTCAGATGCCATTACACATGCCACTCTCCACAGAGGCCTTTCCTGACCATCCACCTGAGGCCAACTTCCTTCCAATTTCTGGGACATCACCGGCTTATTTCCTTCCCAGGACGGAGCACCTCATGCAAGAACCTTATCTGTTTACTTACCTTTTGTCCACGTACAAAGATAGGGACTTTGTGTATCTGCTCACCAAGGTTCCCAGGACCAGCACAGGCCTGGGGCATAGTAGTTGCTCAATAAATATTTATCCAATGAATGGCATTTTATTCTTACATAAAGCAGGTTTTGTACAAGATCTCCACTAGTTCAACCATGGCCGTATTATGGATTTAGCACCTTTCAGCACAATCTATTAGGTTGAACCATAGGAAGTTTCCATGTGTATGTGACTGAAAGTCCAATAGCAGTAATTTCATCTACGGTGATATGCAGAAATATAACCAGCTAATTCTACCCTTCACCTGTTTACTCTAGCCATCTTGACCTACTAGAGGTCCTCAAAATGTGTCGGTTGTCTCCTGCCCAACCTGTTATATGGACCTTTGCACTGGCTCCTTCTGATGCTTCAGACCCAGAACCAAATGCCACCTCCTCCAGGAGTCCTCCACCACACCCTACTCCCCCACCCCCCAACCCCCGCCCAAGATCACATCAAGTCACAACAATGGTTTTCTTTTCTTCCCAGCACTTAACACATTCTAAAATGAGGTGTCGCGTTTGCTTTTCAAAGCAGGAAATTTGTTTTCCTATGCAAGGTTGTAATGCCACTGCCTAGAGGAAGTGCAGCATTTGGGAGACCCTCGATGTTTATTCATTTGAGTGAATGTAAATTCCTTGAGCTTCTGTCCATCCTTTTATTTTTTTAATTTTTCTTAATATATTTTATTGATTTTTTTACAGAAAAGAATAGAGAGCCAGAAACATCGATGAAAGAGAAACATTGATCAGCTGCCTGCTGCACATCCCCTAGTGGGGATGTACCTGCAGCCAAGGTACATGCCCTTGACGGGAATCAACACTTGAGTCTACAGGCCGACGCTCTATCCGCTGAGCCAAACCGGTTAGGGCTGTCTATCCTTTTAAAATAGGTTGCTTATTACTGGAACAAAAAGATGCTTCCTACGTACTTGCTAAATAACTGGAGTGACTTCTATGGACTTTCACCCTTTTTTACGGCCACCCCTGCCTCCATCTCCTTGTTACAACATTAGTATCGTCATCACCTGTAAGAGTGCCACTCGTACAGAGCCTGGCACTGTTCTAAGCATATTTCGCATGTAAATTAATGGAATCCTCCCCACAACTCTCCAAACCACAGATGAGGAAACTGAGGCGCAAAAAAAATGAAATCATTTACCTATCTGAAAAAAGGACGACCCTGATAAGAAAAATGAAGTCTGAGCCCTCTCAACCTCTAAAACTCCAAGAAACAAATACTATGGCGAAAGGGAACCAAATTTGACAAGAAACATGCAAAGGCGATCAGGAACCCAATCAGCAACAACAGCAAAAACAAACAAACAAACAAACAAAAACCCACATACCACGACCAAAGGAAATCTCGCGCACAGGGACGTTTGATCAAACCTCAGCTGAGGGGCTCTCTCAGGCGACCAAGCCTTGCCCTCTCCCAGTACTTCTCATCCAGTTCCAAAGGCCGAAACATGGACGTCACCCTTGACCTTTCCCTCTCCCACCTCCCACCCTGGAGCCCTGTACCTTTGGAGTGTCTTTGACTGTCGATTCCGGCTGCGTAGCACCATTCTGCAGAACTGGTGACCTGCTTGAAGCCACTGTTAGCTGTGTATCTGGGCAGGAAGGGACCAGCTTCCCACCAGCCCTCAGGCCCCAGTCAGCTCCCACCCCCACCCTCAGCAGTCAGAGGGATCTTTTGAAATTTCTATGTGGACCAGGACACACCCCCATCCCCCCAACCTCCACCTCAAAAACTTTGCAAAGGTTTCCCATTGTTCTCAGGCCAGTCTCAAATTCCTAACCGAGCCTTGTGGGGTGGGGGGCCTGCAGGGTTCCGGTCTCCAGCTTCAGCCCGGGTCTCTGACCCAGGCTGGCGGGGTTCAAATTCTGAGGCTGTCACTCACCCACTGTGTGACCCTGTGCAAGTAACTTAACCTCTCTGGGCCTGTAAAATGTGAATCACACCTCCCAGAGTTTAGTCAGGATTAAACTAGTTCCTGTGGAAAAAGGGCTTATTGGCAGTATCTGGCACCAATTAGCTATCACTGTTGTTATCAGATAACTTCAAAGCCCACCGCACAAAATTCATTTCTTTAGGGCAGCCTTCCTGGACCCGCTTCCCAATAAATTAGATCCCCTTGTCGTACATATGTTGCCCTCATGGTACTTATGGAAATCATAATTTAATACCTAATGCATGTTTAATAATGGGATAACTGATTTCTTATTTAGTGTCGGTTCAGTCCATTCTTTATCTTCTGGCACATGGTAGGTACTCAGAAATGACTGGGGGAGCCCTAGCTGGTTTGGCTTGGTAGATAGAGCGTCGGCCTGCAGACTGAAGGGTCCCAGGTTCCATTCCAGTCATGGGCACATGCCCAGGTTGTAGGCTCCATCCCCAGTAGACAGCTCATCGGTGATTCTCATTATGGATGCTTCTATCTCTCTCTCTCCCTCTCCCTTCCTCTCTGAAATCAATACAAATATTTTTTTAAAAAGAATAACTGGGGGAATGTTGAACAGGAGTGGCTGAATGAATCAACGTTGAGATTGCCTGCCTGAATCCCCAGGTTTCAAATCCAGGCAACAGGAAAACCGAGGCTCGCTGGTGGTAACCAGGCTACAACAGGAAGCTGCCGTCTGTTTGTATGTAAAGCACATACCTTGCAGGAGCGGCCAGCCTACTTGGTATTCACCTGGAGGAGCTCAGAGGTGTAGCTGAAGAGCTGGAGGCCAAGCCTGAAGCTGAAGCCCCAGGCAGAAGGGGTGGGTTACCCTGGTTTCTGGGCTTCCCCTCTCTGCCCCTTTTCACTGATCGTACCCACCCTCTGGCTCTCCAGCCCAGGACCCACCTCACAGAGATGCCTCTGTCCCTGCTGTACCCCAGGCCCCCACTAACCAGACCTCCTGCATTGTGGCTAGGTTTAGCAAATGCAAATACACGATGCCAAGTTAAACTTGGATTTCAGATAAACAATGAACATTTTTTTATTCTCAGTACATCCTATATTTAATCTGGCTCTCCTAACTCTCAGGCCTCATCACACTCTCCCTGGTAGTGTTTTCTCTGTGACCTTTCTATTTTGGAATCCTGAGCCTCCTAGGAAGAGTAACTCAACCTCTCTGGATCCGTTTTTGCCTCTGCGTAGAGGAAGTAATAGCACCAGGCACTCAGGGTGGGCTGAGGACTCCAAGAAAATTATCTACTCCACTAGTGGCCCGATACATGAAATTCATGCACTTTGGGGGGTGAGGGAGGGCTGTCTCTCAGCCCAGCCTGCCCCCTCTCCAATCTTCGACCCCTCAGGAGATGTCCCACTGCCACAGGTATCAGGCCTAAACTGGCAGTCGGGACATCTCCCTTGCAATCCAGGACCAATGGCTCCTAACCGCTCACCTGCCTGCCTGCCTGATTACCCCTAACCTCTCTGCCTATCAGCCTGCTTGCTTCCAACTAACCCCTCTCCCTGCTGGTCTGCTCACCCCCAACTGACCCCCCTGCCAGTCTGATCATCCTCAACTGCCCTCCCCTCCTGGCCTGACCACCCCTAACTGCCCTGCCACCACAGTTTTATAGGGCAGGACGTCCAGAAGGTCTCCAGTCTAATTAGCATATTACTCTTTTATTAGTATAGATTCTTAGTATTCAATACAGATGCCATAAAGAGCAACCAGAATGGCCAACCTTCACTTTCCCGTTTGCCATCTCCCGGGGGCCTATCCACAAACCCTTCTGAGCTATGAGACATAGATGGCTGAACCCATTTCACAGGAGGAAAATTGAGGGTGGCTATTCAGCGGAAGGGACAAGAAGCAAAGTGTTCAGTCTTTGGAACTCTCATGCTCAAGCTCTTCTTGAACCTCATCAGATGTGAATGTTCAGTAAACTGCTGGCCCCTGGAGGGCGGGTTTTCATGATGGACTACAGCCCAGCACAGTGTTTCAGAAGGCACTACCTAAATATTCGTGATCAATGGTCTCCGTGACATAGAAAGAGGATATCTTTTCTTCCCCTCCCCTCCTTTTCCCTCCCCTGCCCTCTCCTCCCTTCCCCACCCCTCCCATCTCTCCACTTCTCCTCTTCTCTCCTCTCTTCCCCTTCCCTCTCCTCTCCTCTTCTCTCCTCTCTTCCCCTTCCCTCCCTTCCCTTCTCGTCCCCTGCCCTCTCCTCCCCTGCCCTCTCCTCCCCTCCCCTCTCCTCTCCTCTCTTCCCCTTCCCTCCCCTTCCTTCTCCTCCCCTCCCCTTTCCTCACCTTTCTTTCCCTCTCTCATTTTGGGTGTTAACCTGTGTTTATTTTCCAGTGCTTTCTCTATAGCCCCAACTACATAAAGGTGAGATTAGGTTTAAGTCAGATTTCTGGCTTTTCTCCCAAAATGAAGCAAAATAATATAATGTAGCCTCAAAAGCAAAGGAACATGACCCTGGAAATGCTAGAACAGCCACATTGGTGGTTTTCCAGCTAGGGAGAAGGGGCTTCAAAGAACTCAGTTCAACCCTGTTGCCTCCAGCATTCGTTTAAACACCTACCATACTGGAAAATCGGCATGATTAGTGGATAAATGAATTCCCAGGAGGAAAGGATTGTCTAGGATATTTGAAATGTGCTGAATCCAACCCAGTACGTAAACAGGAGCATCCAGGAAACCTGTTCTTAATTGTTCCCACCTGGACTGGAAGTTGGACATTAACATTGGGGTCTGACTTAGGAAATTATTTTCTATTTCTTCATTTATGTTTTCTTTTTCTTTAAAATATATTTTATTGATTTTTTTACAGAGAGGAAAGGAGAGAAACAGAGAGCTAGAAATATCGATGAGAGAGAGACATCAATCAGCCACCTCCTGCATACCCCCTACTGGGGATGTGCCAGCAACCAAGATACATGCCCTTGATGGGAATCGAACCTAGGACCCTTCAGTCCGCAGGCCAATGCTCTACCCACTGAACCAAACTGGTTTCGGCCATTTATGTTTTCTTTATTTGGTGGTAAGGCTGAGAAGGCCATGGGAGTGGTAAAAAGGAAGTCTGGGATTTGAGACCATTGATCAAGTTCCATGATCTTTATAATTAACCAATGCAGGCTCTATCGCCAGTAGGGGGCGTTCATAAGGCTACCGATTGATGTTTTTCTTTCTCCCTTTTCCTTCCTCTCTCTCTAAAATCAATAAAAACATAATTTTAAAAAATGTGGTGGGAAGGAAGATGGGAAGTTTGAGGTGGGCAGCAGTAAGAATCAGAGTGGACAGAGGATGCGATGAGGTGACAACTGAGACCTGAATAAGGTGGGGGAGGAGGCACGGGGAAGCATTAGAGGTAGGCAGTGGACATGGCACTAGCAGTCAGTGAGTAGAGGCCAGGAATGCTGCTGACATTCCCACAATGCATAGGAGAGCTCCCAGGACCAAGAGTTATCTAGCCCCAACTGTCCATAGCCTGAGGCTGAGAAGCCAGAAACTAGAGGGAAGAGGAAGGCCCGACTGAGGAGTGCCCTGCAGGCGCTGTGCTGGAGGGAGTGAGCTCAGGCTGGCTTTGCTCTGAGGGAGGAAACAGTGATGGTAGGATGAGGTCAGAGGCCCTGAAGGAAGGGAGGAACAGAGGCCTGTTAGGCCCTAGGATTTAGGCCATCTGAAGGAGCTTGGGTCTTACTCTAAATGAGACAAGAAATGACTTTTCGGGAGAGAAGAGACACAGACTGACGTGTTCTACCAGATTGACTGTGAGGTTGAAAATAGATTGAAGGGTGCAAGGGCAGAAGTAGGGAGACCAGTGAGTAGGCTGCAGAATATTCCAGGTCTTAGGTGAAGGGGGCTCAGACTTGTAGAGATGGAGAGAAGGGGCAAGATTTGGGTCTGCTGGCAGGGTCCATGTCGGGTGGGAGAGGCCTGGGTGACTTTAAGGTTTTGGGCCTGGGCAGCTGGGAGGATGGGGTTGGTGGCAGCTGAGATGGGGACAGCAGTGAAAGGGACAGTGAGGGAGGACGTGTGAGGGGCTGAAGAACTATCAGTCAAATGAAGGGGTCGGTGGGTGATGGAGTGCAGGGGCAGTTTGGGCTGGAGGTCTAAAGATGGGATTTAAAGCCATGATAGCGGATGAGATCACCCAGAACAGATGTTGTAGGGACAAGAGACAGGTGAAGGGCCAACCAGTTAGAGCCATGCTTGGAACCACAGTTAGAATGTTTGGCTCTGACAATGAACCAACAAAGATGATAAGATGTTTCCAGTGACTTGGAGAGAACCAGGACAGGTGTATCCTTAAGATAGGTTGGTATGGACTGGCTGGTTTGGCTCTGTGGTGGAGCCTCAACCTAGAAACCAAAAGAATGGGGTTCGGTTCCGGTCAGGATACACGCCCAGGTTTTGGGCTCAATCGCCAGTAGGGAGTGCAGGAAGTAGCTGATAAATGTTGATGTTTTTCATCAATGTTTCTATCTTTCTCTCTCTAAAAATCAATAAAAACAGCCGAAACCGCTTTGGCTCAGTGGAGAGAGCGTCGGCCTGCGGACTGAAGGGTCCCGGGTTCGATTCTGGTCAGGGGCATGTGCCTTGGTTGCGGGTGCATCCCCAATGGGGGGCATGCAGGAGACAGCTGATTGCTGTTTCTCTCTCATTGATGATTGGCTCTCTATCCCACTCTCTTCCTCTCTGTAAAAAATCAATAAAAATATATTTATAAATAAATAAAAATCAAAAACATTTTTTTATTTTTATAAATATGTTTAATTGATTTTTAGAGAGGGAGGAAAGGAGAGAGATAGATAGAAACATCAATGAGAGAGGAATATAATCAATCAGCTACCTCTTGCACACCCCCTACTGTGGATCGAGCCTGCAACCCTGGGCATGTGCCATGACCAGGAATCCAACCAGTGACCTTTTGGGTCCTGGGTTGACACTCAACTGCTGAGTTACACGAGCTTGTCAGCACATGTTTTTAAAAGTGTTTGTAGGACAGAGAATACTCCTGACAAGTCAAGTTGGATGCGGCCTGAGAATTGACCCCTGGAACTTAGCCAGTGTGGTGGGCACCGGTGACTGGTATGCATAAACACTTGATAAACATTTGTTGATGGAACGTCTACGATGACCTCCAAAGATTGCCACTTCAAGCCATGAGACAGGAGCAGAGATAGAGATGTTGGGCATTTTCTAACTGTGTCTCCGTGGGCAAGTTCCTGCCCACCCAATGCCCCCCCCCAACATTGTCAGGGTAGATGAGGGCAAGGGAGGCAAAGAGCCCCTCAGCCTGGGAAAGGGTGAGGTACCCTATGTGGGCCGGGGAAGGGTGCCAGCTGAACACGGCGTGAAGACACCTGCACTGAAATGAGCTCTCACGCTCGCTCAGCTTCTGCTGCCATCACTCAGCAGAAGACAGATGGAGGCGTCTCAGCCTTTCGAGAAAGGTGCGTCCTTGTTGGCATGGGGTCCAAAACCCTTGCCACTTCCTCACAGAGATACAACACACATATTACATTAATTTTTAAGTGATTTTCAATAGGAAGTGTGTGCACGTGGTAAAGAATTAAGACAGGAATTTACCCAGAGAAATGCTGTCTGCCTCTCATGCCTGACCCCTTGATTACCACCCCTCCCCCCAGGCAATTCCTATTCCCAGCAAGTGCCTGTGCATGTGCAAGCACATCCTTCCCCCTCCTCCCATGGGTACAAGTAGTGACATGCCACCCACACTGCTCTGCTTTCTGAAATCATCCGTTTCTCTTGGAGAACTGCTTCCTATCCATCCACATGACCCTGTTTTGTTGTTTTTAAGTGATTGTGGAGTGGTATCTTCTGCTGCTGTACCATCCGTTATTCAGCCATCTCCTTCTGATGGGCCTTTGGGTTGTTTCCAGCCTGTGGCTCTTATGGACAAAGCAGCAATAAACAGCCTTATCCATTTGTCTTGGCCCAGAGTTATCCATAGGAGAAATCCCTAGAAGTGGAATTGCTGGGTCAGTGGGTCTCGATACATTGAAGCTTTGGTATAAATTTATGGTAAGAGCCTGTGTGTATTTAACATGTGATGTTATTGTCACATTACTAATGTGCACACGTCTCGACTGTGGGCAAGAGAAGGGATATGAGGGCACTTTTTTTTTTAGGAGTTTCATGTGTATGTGTGTGTGTGTGTGTGTGTGTGTGTGTGTGTGTGTGTATTGAAGTGGGGGCAGGTTTTGGGTGAGAATCCCTGAGACCCGAGATGGCTGAGTTTAAAACTGGAGGAAGGCTCCAGCCTGGGGCTGGACACTTTCAGGAACAGATGCTCATCCTTCCGGCAGAGCTGGGAAGGCTCTGCTGGGAAGACAGCAGGAGGGACTGGATTTAAACATTCATTAGCAGAATAGATATTTATCAAATCATACTGTAGTAGCTCAATGTTCAGCCCTGAGGACATGCAGAGAGATATTCCTCCAAAAACCTAGTTGGAGGCGATGAAGTCAGATCTCATAAGAGAATTAAATGACAAAGCTTGGGGACAATAAGAATGCCAGTAGGCAGCCAGACAGTGTAGCTAAGTGATTGAGTGTCAACCTATAAACTAGGACATCACGGTGAAATTCCTGGTCAGGGCACATGCCCAGGTGTGGGCTTTATATGCCATATAGTTGCTACCCATTAGGTTATTTATTATTAATCTTAGAGAGAGGAAGGAAAAGAGAGAGAAACATCGATGTGAGAGAGAAACATGGATCTGTTGCCTCCCACATGTGCCCCGATGGGAAGGAATGAGAAATGTGGCAATGTGCCCTGATCAAGAATCGAACCTGCCCCTTTTTGGGGTGCAGGATGATGCCGCAACCAACTGACCCACACCAGCCAGGGCCCATTAGGTTTTGACAAGATATTGGAAGAGCCAGGATGCCCAAGCTCACAGCAACAGTTAACAATGGTTCTATTCTCCAAGCACTAGCCAAAGTAGTATCATCTCATTTAAATGCCAGAACAGCCTTAGCTGGTTTGGCCTAGTAGATAGTGTCAGCCTGTGGACTTAAAGCATCGGTCGCCAACCGGTGGTTTGAAAATCATTGGTGCTCTGTGAGGTCTGAAAGGTTGGCGACCGCTGGAGTAAAGGGTCCCGGGTTCAAGCCTGGGTTGCAGGCTCGATTCCCAGTAGGGAGTGTGCAAGAGGCAGCTGATGGATGATTCTGTCTCATCATTGATGTTTCTCCCTCCTCCTTCTTCTCCTCCTCCTCCTCTTCCTTCTTCTTTTCCTTCTTTTCTGAAATCAATAAAAATGTATTTAAAAAAAAAATACCAGAACAGTTCCCTCAGATTGGAGCGATTGTTGTCTCCACTCAGAGACAGGGAAACTGAGGCTCAGAGAGGCTCACCCAGTGTTGCCCCGCAAGTAAACAGCACCACCAGGAGATGAATGCTGTTCCTTCGGATACCTGAGCCCACTTGAAGGGCGCCGCTCTGTGCCCAAGGAGAGTTCCTGGGAATCAGTCCAGCGTGAGCTGGTAGGACAGGTCAGAATCAGAAATTCAGAGAGTACAGGAGGCCACTGCCAGGGCAGAGCCACTCAAATGGTCCCACAGACTGCCCAATGTGGGAGGGAAGCAGTGTGCTACCTCGTGGATGAGCCACAGGGACTGGGAAGAGAAATGAGCCAGAGACAGAAGGATGGGTGGTCATCTCTCTTGTAGGAGGGACATGGACAGGCTAATTCAGACAGACAGCAAGTAGATGGGTGGTGACTTCCTAGGCCTGGAGGACGAGGACAAGGAGAGGGGAGTTAATGTCTCCTGGGCGAGTTTCCCTGGGGGAAGGTGAAAAGGTCCTAGAGACAGATGCCACCCAGCCATCCCCTTCAAGTGGTTTAAATGGCACCTTTATGTTATGTACATTTTACCACAATTTTTTTTTTATTTTTTAAATATATTTTATTGATTTTTTTACAGAGAGGAAGGGAGAGGGATAGAAAGTCAGAAACATCAATCAGCCGCCTCCTGCACGCCCCCCACTGGAGATGTGCCTGCAAGCAAGGTACATGCCCCCGACCGGAATCAAACCTGGGACCTTTCAGTCCACAGGCTGACGCTCTATCCACTGAGCCAAACCAGTCTCGACAATTTTCCCACAATTTTTAGAGAAACATGGACTAGTTGCCTTCTATAGGTGCCCTGACTGGGGATGGGACCAGCAGCCTTTTGGCATCAGGGAGGATGCTCCAACCAACTGAGCCACCTATCAAGGGTGTGCACCAACCTTTTTGCATATCTTTTTGCAGGGCCTCCCTGGCCTACCACCGGACCCAGCCCTGGCACATGTGCAGCTAGGTGTGGCCATGTGACTAAGGTGCAGCCAGCTCTGTGCACGGGCTCAGAGAGGAAGTGATGCAGGTCACAGAGCCGGAAGGCAGTAGAGCTGGCTTTGAATCCAGGGCTGTCTGATTCTTCCCTGCGTGAGTGTGTCCAGGCTGCAGTGAGGACGAGGGGCTGGCCTGCCACTGACCATGCAGACAAGTGCACCCCCGGGGCTGGAGGAGAAAGAATATGGAAGGAACCAAGGTCCCTGAGTGACCATGTGCAGCAGAGCTGCCTGTGAGGCAAACGGAGACCAACATCCCTCCCTGCTTCTGTGCAAAACAAGTCTGAGAGGCAGCTTCCTGCTCCAGAACGCTTGCTCCTGAAACATGTGATTGTGAACTAATGAAGGCAGCTTATTAATCAAGGTTAATAAGTTGCTTGTCCAGACATCCTTCAAGACACTCGCTTCCCTGTGCCCACCAGTCCAAAGCTGTTATGTCAAAAGTTGTCAATTCTAACCAGTTCCCTGTCTTTCAAGATCTGTCTTGAAATCACCCATTTAGGACCCTAAAACTCTGTAAATCCCTTCCCCTGACTTCCCCCTTCTGAGATACTACTGGCTCTTTCAACATGCTTTTGCTTGAACAACAGTTTTTCCTGGTGATTGCTCAAAGCTGACATTGGAGTCTCTTTTTGACAGCAATCCAGCTTTATCCTAATGAATCCATTGCCTGTTATAGACTCACATGGGCAAGTCTATTCTGATGTTGGCCTATGAAGCATAACTCACATTCTGTAAGATTGCCCTGGAACACCCCTTCCTGACTTTCCAACCTGGCCAGTTCCCCTTCCCTCTTCCTCTGGAACAAAATAGCTATTTCTTTGAGCTCCAGATGAAGCAGTTGTTAAGAGGTGAATTGTATGCAAAACAAGCCTTCAGGAAGGGGGAGAGGAGAGAGAGAAACATATATTTGTTGTTCCACTTATTTTCTGCATTCATTGGTTGATTCTTGTAGGTGCCCTAACCAGGGATTAAATCCACAACCTTGGCTATAGGGGACAATACTCTAACCAATTGGGCTAGGTGGCCAAGGTAAAACATGCCTCTGTAATTGTTAGAATCATACTTACTATAAGGAGTGGGCTTAGGCTGACCAAGTCTTTTTGGTTTGCCCAAAGCTGTCTCATTTTTATTTATTATTATAAATATAATTTTTACAAATATATTTTATTGATTTTTTTTTTTACAGAGAGGAAGGGAGAGGGATCGAGAGTTAGAAACATAGATCAGCTGCCTCTTGCACACTCCCTACTGGGGATGTGCCCACAACCAAGGTACATGCTCTTGACCGGAATCTAACCTGGGACCCTTGAGTCCACAGGCCGATGCTCTCTATCCCACTGAGCCAAACCAGTTAGGGCTATTTTTAAATATTTTGATTTTTAGAGAGAGAGAAAGTGAGAGGGAAAAAGAAAAATATCAATGGGCTGCCTCCTGCACGCCCCCTACTGGGGATCGAGCCCACAACCTGTGTGGCCTGACTGGGAATCAAACCAGCAACCTTTTGGTGAACAAGATGATGCCCTACTCGCCAGGGCTGTCTCAATTTTAAAACGGGAAAGCTCACATTTCAAGAACCCCAGGCTCCCAGGCAAACTGGGACAGTTGGTCACCCTAAAAGACTGCCACCCTGAGAGAGGCACACTGGGACCAAGGCTGACCTGAGCACCCTGGGGACAAGTGCCCATCGCTCGCTTCCTCAGGCTCAAGTGGGATCATGGATAGACGCAGGTACAAACTATTAATTAGTGAAGACTAGACAGGCTATTTCTAGAAGGATGCACGAGAAATGAAATGGGCACGTGGGGTTGCTTCTGGGGGTGAGAGCTGGGAGGTGGGTTACTTAGCACAGGAAGACTTTGCCTCTCTAAGTGGACGTGGGCCCACGTCAGAATCACCCGGGGGGTTTGTTAAACACAAGCTGAGGGATCCCCTGCAGAGCTTCATCACAAGGTCGGGTGGGGCTGAGCATCTGCAGTTCTAGTAAGTTCCCAGGGGCTGCTGCTGGTCCAGGGAATGAACTTTGATTGAGAACCGCTGCTCTGAGCTGATTACTGGTAACTAGCCACCTAGATCAGTTTTACCTGCCAGGCGCACCTCATGGCAGCCTCACAGCATTATTCCCATGATTGTTTTACTATTTTGCAGATGAGATAGCGAAGATTCCCAAACGTTAAGTGACTGGTCCAGGGTCACACGGCCAGGAGGTTGTTGAAGTCTGGGTTTGAACGGTGCTCTCTCTAACTAAAGGCAGGAGAGGACCTGTGCAATCAACTTCTGTCTAGGCATCAAAGCAAGCGCTCCTAACACCTGCAAGTCCGTATTGCACAACCAAGGCTGCTTACCTGCCTGCCATACAGGCAAAAAGCCTTCTCGCCTCTCCTGCAGTGCAGCATCTCGCAAAACGGCCTTCCTTACACTCTGTGGGGGAACGGCGCCCCCTGGTGGCCGTTCGGAGCGCCGCGTTCCTCTCCCTTGGCTGGGCGCTCTGTCCTTCGGAATCATCAGCATTCCTCAGCCCCATTACTAACATGGAAAATATTATTCAGTCCATTCCACCGTCCGAAAGAATGCCGAGTGTTGAAAGGGGGTGGGGACTTCAGGGCTGAGGAATGTAAAGGAAGGGCGGTGGACCTGTCCCTGGGGAGCTCGGGGGGCTGGGGCAGAAGGATAAAGACGGTAAGCTGAGAACAATCCGGACTTTGACCTTTTGACCCTCCCAAGCAGGCCTGCTGAGGAATTTCCAGGACTAACCCTCATAGGGCCTGTTATACAAATGCCACGTGTTCTCTGAATGCCAGTGCCCGCTTCATGATCCAGTCCATTTGTTCATTCATTTTTTTTCATTCAGCAGATATTTTTTGAAAGCCTAATACTATATGCCAGCACTATTCTAGGTGTTGGGGATACAGAAATAAATAGAACAGCCCGAATCCCTGCCTAGATGACCACCCTCCTCCTGCCCAAGAATGATCAATGAATGAGTGATTGAATAAATCACATTCATATAATTTTTATTGTATTTTATTGATTTTTAGAGAGAGGAAGGGAGCCAGAAAGAAAGAGGGAGAGATCAATTTGTTGTTCCACTTATTTATGTATCCATTGATTGATTCCCTATATGTCCTGATGAGAGATCAAACCCCAAACTTTGGCATATTGAATCAATACTCTTGCCAACTGAACTACCCAGCCCGGGCAAATAAAACACATTAAGAAATATAATGAAGGTGGTCTCCAGATCTCACTGAGAAGATGACATTTAAGCAAAAGTTTGAGGGAGGAGAGAGAAAGAGAGGAGCAGTTATTTGGGGGTGGGGGGTGGGGGAATGTTCCAGGAAAGAGAATGGTAAGAACAAA
>PVJN01042657.1:0-18159 GCA_004026805.1 Lasiurus borealis | reverse complement strand
GGAGGGGGAAAGTAGGGGGGAGGAAGAGAAAAAGGGGGAAAGGAGAAGCGGGTCCTGGGGCAGCCCGGGCCGACAGCCTTGCTCCCCGGGTCCCGCGCGCCGAGGGAAGCGCGCGCTCGTCCCGGCAGCGGCCTTTGTGCGCCGGCGCCGCCGTTGCCCAGCGCTAGGGGACGACCCAGCAGAGGACGACCCCTGCGAAGGCGTTGCGGCGGCCGGGACTCCGGAAGCTCACCCTTCACCCGGAAGTGGTTGTTGAGGAAACATGGCGTTGCTGGTGCGAGTCCTTGTGAGTGAAGGGAGAATGGTGCGGTTGTCCGCGGGCCAGGGTTGGGGTCGGAGAGGACGGGGTGGGAGAAGCTGGGAGGAAGTGCAGAGGGGGAGCCTGGGCGGCGGTGGGGCTGCGCGGCTGCCGCTCCGCGGGGAAACCGAGGCGGCTTCCCACCTCCCTCTCTCTCTTTTGGCTGTGGTTTTACCCTCGTAGGAGGAGGGGGAGAGTGACAGAGGATCTAAATTCGGTACAGTCTGGTCTTCCTCCTGTGGCCGCTGCCTCTCGGAAAGGCAGCACGCGCGGCAGTGATTTGAGTTTCGGGGGACGGGGTTCTATCCGGTCCCCGTTCTGTCACTGAGGGGCCGTGTGACGTCGGGCAAGTCTCCCTCAGACCTCAGGAGCCTTACGGGAGAAACGAGGACGTTAATCTGTGGCCCTCTAGGATTCTGAGGCTTCCTGGGTCTGTTTCAGAGATCAGTAAGCCAATTCTTAACTGCAGCTTAAGTGGAACACTGTTACGGATTGTTAAGGTGAAAGCTGCACGAAAACTGAGGTCACCTCTGTCGTTTTCACTTTGCCTCGGACGGTGTCTGGCACATCGTAAGTGTTCAATAAATATTTATTGGATGAAGAATGAAGTAGGGAAGGACTGCTAGACTTAATTAGCACCCTTATGGGAAGCTGCTGCCCTTCTTGCGAATCCTTTTACCGTGCTGTGAGCTCTAGGAACTAAAGGAGAAAGAGAGTGGCAGCAGAAAAAGGTTAGGAGGATAACCATGGTAATCCTCCTAACCTTTGGAGGAATGGGAGAGTGTAATTTTAGCAAGTCTTCCAAAATCTGGGTCAAGGCCATTGGTTTTTCATAGCTGAGACTGCCTATTCTTACCTCTGGTTGTCTTGAGTTGTCATTTTACACTTTATTATTTTACTATATGGCTTACAAGGACGGCAGTTTTACTTATATTTCTTTCTTCCCAGCCTAGCAAAGTGCAGTGCCCAGGATTGCTGCTCAATATATATTTGTTTGAAGGATAGCTTTTATAACCTACAGAAAGATTCACTTGACGGAATAATTGTTGATTCAAGAACAAACATTGGTTCAGATCAGGACTGCTGAGAAAATGACAACTAGGATGTCCCAGATTACTTGTGTGTGTGTGTGTTTTATTTTTTAAGTATATTTTTTATTGACTTCAGAGAGGAAGGGAGAGGGAGAGAGATAGAAACATCAATGATGAGAGGGAATTATTGATTGGCTTCCTCCTGCTCGCCCCCTACTGGGAATCGAGCACATAACCTGGGTATATGCCCTTGACTGGAATTGAACCCCGGACCCTTCAGTCCACAGGCTGATGCTCTATCCACTGAGCCAAACCCTAGGGTCCAAGTTATTTAGTTTTTAAGATGGATACTTGGGGGAGGAGATGAAAAGTTTATTGGGCTGTATACCTGAAATGAAACCCTTGGTTTATTTTGGAAGTTAGAAGATGCCCCTTAAATACTCTTACTCCTGAGCCTGTGGACTGTTTCAGGTTCATTTCTTCTTAGGTAATAGCATCCATAGAATGAATCTACTTCTCTGAATAGATTCTGTTAATTGGATCTGTCCTTAATTAGCTGGATCAATCACCCGTATGCCCATTTATTCTTTTCTATTAATCTTTTTTTTTTTATTATTCTTTTCTATTAATCTTTTTAGGGGAAAAGTAAGTTTAGATAAGGAAAGTCACCTGGGACTCAGGATTCCCTCCTCCAACTGGTTGCAGGCATCTGGGACCCACGCTTCCTTCCCTCTGGCTGGCCGCAGGCACCCAAGACTTGGGCCAGCTTTGCCTGATCTGGCCGCAGCCATAGGTGACCATGGGACATATGGCTTTTCTCTCTCCCTGGCAGGGCCACAGGCACAGGCACAGCCATTGGCGCCTGGGACTGTGGGTTGGGCAGCTTATCTCTCCCGGGGCTACAGCTCCAACCACTAGCACTTGGAACTGCGGGGTGGGCTGCTTGGCCCTCTCCTGGGCCACTGCCTGGCTGGTCCCCATTCCTCTCTTGCAAGCTCATTTGTGCCTGGCTGGTCCCCATTCCTCTTTCCCCACTGTTGAGTGTCTTGAGCCTTTATGGCATAAGGGTATGATGATCATTTGCATATTAGCTCTTTATATATAGATTCTTTGAAATCCTTTAAACATCTCTATATATAAGCCCAGTGACTGGAACGGCTGAACTACTGGAACGGCAGGTGGCTATGATGTGCACTGCGGCAGCCAACCAGCCTGATCTGGGCCCTGATCAGCACTCAGTACCCTGATTGGGGGTGGGGCCAGCTGGCCAATTGCCTATGGTCCCTCCCCCTGGCTGGTGCCACCCCATTTGGCCCCCCACTCCAATAGGAAGCAGGGCCGGCTGGCCAACCACTGGGGC
Organism: Lasiurus borealis; assembly: GCA_004026805.1. Taxonomy (NCBI): domain Eukaryota; kingdom Metazoa; phylum Chordata; class Mammalia; order Chiroptera; family Vespertilionidae; genus Lasiurus; species Lasiurus borealis. Next base: position 15,470 of record PVJN01042657.1, on the reverse strand, counting down.
CCTTCCCCTCGCCAGCCTGATATTGTAACTAGAGGCCCAGTGCATGAAATTTGTGCACTCAAGTGGGGATCCCTCAACTTGGCCTGTGCCCTCTTGCAGTCCCGGAGCCCTCGGGGAATGTCCGACTAATGGCTTAGGCCCTCAACCTGGGTATGTGCTCTTGACTGAAATTGAACCTCGGATCCTTCATACCCAGGTTGTGAGCCTAAGCCAGCAGTTGGACATCCTTAGTGCTGCCACAGGGGCAGGAGTGGCTCCCACCACTGCTGCTGTACTCGCCAGCTATGAGCCCGGCTTCTGGCTGAGTGGCACTCCCCCTGTGGGAGCACACTGACCACCAGGGAGCAGCTCCTGCATTGGGTGTCTGCCCTCTGGTGGTCAGTGGGCGTCATAGCAACTGGTGGTTCAGCTGTTTGGTCAGTTTGCATATTAGCCTTTTATTATATAGGATGTGTGACAAAGCAGTGGAAACTGCTGTAGGATAGGTTGAAAGTGTCAGTTAACATGAAAGTAGATATTTATGGATCGCCTATTCAGAAGAGGTATTTGGGTTAGGCATGTGAGGAACTCACAGATACAGGAAAGTCCACTGTTTAGGAGTCTGAAGGGCCTTAGTTATATAAGCTTAGCTCTGTTACTTCTGTGGGTGTGACTTTGAGCAAGTCACCTAACTTCTTTGAGCCTCAGATGCTTTTTAAACAGTAAATTTGCTAGGGTTGGTCAGAGAATCAAATGGGACCAGTGATATTTAAGTGCTTTTCTAAATTAAAAAAAATTACTTTGAAGATATACAATTTTTATTTTTAAAGTCAACATTGTAAACACATACCCCCTAATAGATTTTTTTTGGTTTGTTTGTTAATTCTCACTTGAGGATATTTTTTCCATTGATTTTTAGGGATAGTGGAAAAGAGGGAGACAGACAGAGAGAAACATTAATGTGAAAGACACACATCAATTGGGTATTTCCTGCATGTGCCCAGTCAGGGCCAGGGATTGAGCCTGCAACTGAGGCACATACCCTTAACCGGAATCGAACCTGGGACCTTCAGTCCAAGGGCTGCTCTATTCACTGAGCCAAACCAGCTAGGACTAGATTAAAAAAAAAATACTAGTAGATCCCTGTAGTAGTTGTGGATGCATCAGAGAGAGCTGAAATTAGAGACCCCCAAAGTCAATCAGAAGGTACTGAAGTAATCCTGGAAGAAATGATAAAAGCCTATAGTAAGGGGGGAAGAGCAATATAGTTAAAGAGGAAAGGATGGTTTCAATAGAAAAGAGAGTATATAAGGGCTTGATGAGAGCTTAGATATAGTAGAGGGTTAGGGAGAGGGAGGAATCTTAACAGTGGTCCCAGGTCAGCCTTTGATAACTGAGTTAGTAGTAGTGTTCACTTAGAAGATCCAGCTGGAGATATATATATATATATGCAGCTGGAGAGTTGGTGTTCATGAGACAGTGCTGTGATAAAGGTTATAGTTGAAGCAAGATGTTGAGATTTCCTGGGCCATAATATTGACAGCTTAACATTTATAGGGCGCTTACCATGTGCTAAGCACTCTTACATACTTTATATATGTGAACTTAATCTTTGAAAAAAAAAGCACCATTTTTTTCCATTTTACTGATAAGAAAATTGAACCATGGAGTGGTAGTGTTCCTGAAACATTCTCATTAGTCTTCCTTAATTTTAATTCTTTCAGACTTATTGGTCTATTTTATTCCTTCTTCAATAATGGGTTTGGGAAGGAGGAGGAAACTAAAACACTGCTATTGCCGAGTAGCTCCAGCAGAGGAACTGGCCTTTTAAGTAGTGTAATGGGACTTGCTTATAGTTTTACTAGAGGCTTGGTGCATGGATTCATGCACCAGTGGGGTCTCTTAGCCTGGCCTGCGGGGATTGGGCTGAAACTGGCTCTCTGACATCCCCTCAGCGGTCCCAGATTACGAGGGGGCAGTTCTTGGGTGATGCACCGACACCCCAGAATTGGTCTCCCTCCTCTCTGGTTTCGAGTGCATCACTCAAGAACCATAGCTGCCAAGTCACCACAACTCGGCAGCTTCTGTGTTGAGCATCTGCCCTTTGGCAGTCATTGCACCTCATAACTACCAGTCAGATGGTTGCTTAGGCTTTTATATATATAGATGAGTTGTCCTGGACATTGGTGATCATTTTTGCTTTTCGTTGACAATAGTAGAAATTAGAGAAAGGCACTCTGTACTTTAAAAAATATTTTAGTAAAATATACATTACATAAATGTATCATTTTAACCATTTTTGAGTATACAGTTGAGGGCATTAAATACATTTACATTATTGTGCTACTATTACAGTGGTACCTCGAGATACGATTTTAATTCGTTCCGTAACCTTGAGGCGTGGGAAACTATGAGACGCTCGAGTCACAGTAAACTGGTGGGTCGTGTGCAGCCGGCCTATCCTTGTGATTACTCCTATCTCAAATGTTGCTCGTATTTCAAAGCAAAAATCGGTCACTCGACGGCTCCTATCTCAATCTCGTATGTTAGGGTACTCATATCTCAAGGTACCACTGTACCACTAATATTCACTTTTTCATCTTACAAAACTGAAATTCTGTACTCATTCTGGGGTAATCACCATTCTACTTTCTGTCTTTAAGATTTTGACTATTCTAGGTACCTCAGATAAATGGAATCATACAGAATTTGTCCTTTTGTGACTGGATTATTTCACTTAGCATAATGCCCTCAAGGTTTATCCCTGTTGTAGCATGTGTAGGAATGTCCTTCCTTTTTAAGGCTGAATACTATTCTATTATGTATGCCAGTATATATCACTTTATGTTTATTCATTCATCTGTCAATGGACACTTGGGATACTCCTCCTTCTGACTATTGTGAAATAGTGTTACCATGAACATAGGTATACAAATATCTGTTTGAATTCCTGTTTTCACTTCTTTTGTGGAATTATTGTAATGTAAGGTAATGTTTAATTTTTTTAGGAATTACCACTTATTTATTTATTTTTAAAATATATTTTATTGTGTTTTTTTTACAGAGAGAAAGGGAGAGAGATAGTTGGAAACATCGATGAGAGAGAAACATCGATCACCTGCCTCCTGCACACTCCCTACTGTGTATGTGCCCGCAAGCAAGGTACATGCCCTTGACCAGAATCGAATCTGGGACCCTTGAGTCCACAGGCCGACACCCTATCCACTGAGCCAAACCAGTCAGAGCTTACCATTTAATTTTTTACAGCAGCTGAACCATTTTACATCCTACTAGCAAAACACAGAATTCCAATTTCTCCATGTCTTCACCAATACTTGTTGATTTTATTTTCATGATGGCCATCTTAATGGGTGTGAGATGATATCTCATTGTAATTTTGATTTGCTTTTCTCTAATGACTACAAGCCTGATGTGTGAAATTTGTGCACTTGACAGGGATGGGGGTCCTCAGCTCAGCTTGAACCCTCTTGTAGTTTGGGAGTCCTTGGGGAATGTCTGGACCGAAGCTGGCAGTCAGACATCCTTTGTGCTTCTGCAGAGGTGGAAGAGGGTCCTGCCACCACTGCTGTGCTCGCCAGCCATGAGCCCAGCTTCTGGCTGAGCGGTGCTCCCCCTGTAGGAGCACAATGACCACCAGGGGGAAGTTTCTGCATTGAGCACCTGCCCCTGATGGTCAGTGCATGTTATAGCAACCGGTCATTCTGCCGTTTGGTCAATTAACATATTCACCTTTTATTATATAGGATTAGTGATGTTGAGCATATTTTATATGCTTGGTGGCTTTTAAAATTTTATCTTCAGAGAAATGTTTATTCAAGTCCTTTGCCCATTTTTTAATTGAGTATTGTTTTTTTTATTATTATTATTGAGTTGTAGGAGTTCTAAATATATTCTGAATATGAATCCCTTATCAGATATATGATTTAGAAATATTTTCTCCCATGCCTTTTTACTTTGTTGGTAGTATTCTTTGATGTGCAAAAGTTTGTAATTTTGCTGAAATTCAACTTAACTCTTTCTTTTGTTGCCTGTGCTTTTGGTGTTATATCCAAGAAATCATTGTCAAATCCAATATCATGAAGCTTTCCCTTATATTTTCATAGTTTTAGGTATTAAATTTAGGTCTTTGGCTTGGCTGGTGTGACTCATTTGGTTGGGCCTCATCCTGGGCACAGAAAGATTGCTGGTTACATTCCTGGTCAGGGCATATGCCCAGTTGCAGGCTTGATTCCTAGTAGGGGTGTGCAGGAGGCAGCTGATTTATGTTGCACTCTCATATCATTGTTTCTCTTTTTTCCCTTCCTCTCTCTATAAAAAATAAATAAAATTATATAAAAAATAGTTTTGACCTATTTTGAGTTAGTTTTTGTATATGGTATAAAGTTTTACTATTATTTTTGTTATTTTCTTAGTGTATGTCCTGGGAATTATAATTAACATCTTAATTAATAACAATCTAGTTTGGATTATTACTAACTTGATTTCAATAATATACTATAAAAACTTTGGTTATATATTGCTTTGTCCCTTCCCTCGTCTTTTGTGTCATTATTGTCATTCAAATTACATCTTTATAGTTGGTGTGCCTATTGACATAGATTTATAATTCTTGTTTTATTCAGTTCTTCTAAATTAATAACTATAAGCAAAAAATATATTTAGAACATTATAGTAAGTGAAATAAGTCAGTCAGAGGGAGACAAGTACCATATAATTTCACTTATATGTGGAATCTAATGAACAAAATAAACTAACAAAGTAGAAATAGACTCATAGATAGAGAAAAGACTGATAGCTGTCAGAGGAGAGGGGAGTTGTGGAAGTGGGTGAAAAAAGGTGAGGGAATTAAGCAAAAATGAGCAAACTCAGACACAGACAACAGTATGGTGATTACTAGAGGGGAGGGGGTAGGGGATGATAGAAGAGGGCATAAGGGAGTAAATGGTGATGGAAGGAAACGACTTGGGATGATGAACACATAATACAATATACAGATGTTGTATTATAGAATTGTACACCTGACAACATACAATTTTATTAACTAATGTCACCCAGTAAATTCTATTAAAAAGTTAAAAAAGGTACATTTATATTATATTTTTTATTTATTTAAATAGCATTACCAGTGAACTTTACTTCTTCACGTGGATTTAAGTTACTTTAGTGTAAGAGGTCTTATTTTAGCTGAAGATCTCAGTTTAGTATTTGTTGTAGGGCAGGTCTGTTATTGACAGATTTCCTCAGTTTTTGTTTATCTAGATAGTCTTAATATTTCTTTCACCTTTAAATAATAGCTTTGCTAGATATAGAATTCTTGTTTGACAGTTATTCCCTCTGCTCCCCTCTCCTGCCCCCAGCATTTTGAATATTTTACCCCACTGCCTTTTGGCCTCCATGATTTCTGAGGAGAAATTCGCTGTTAATGTTATTGAGGATCTGTTGTAAATAATGAGTCACTTCTCTTGCTGCTTTTAAGATTCTTTTTATTATTTTTCAACAACTCGATTATGATATGTCTATTTGTAGATCTCTTTTTTTAAAAAATATATTTTATTGATTTTTTACAGAAAGGAAGGGAGAGGGATACAATGTCAGAAACATCGATGAGAGAGAATTGATCAGCCGCCTCCTGCATGCCCCACACTGGAGATGTGCCTGCAAGCAAGGTATATGCCCCCGACCGGAATCGAACCTGGGACCTTTCAGTCCGCAGGCTGATGCTCTATCCACTGAGCCAAACCGGTCTCGGCTATTTGTAGATCTCTTGAGTTTATCCTACTTGGAGTTAGTTGAGTTTCTTAGATTTATAGATTGATTTTTAAAATCAAATTTGGGGTGTTTTCTGCCAGTATTTCTTTCTTTCTTTCTTTCTTTTTTAATATACTTTGTTGATTTTTTAACAGAGGAAGGGAGAGAGATAGAAAGTCAGAAACATCGATGAGAGAGACATCAATCAGCCACCTCCTGCATGCCCCACAGTGGAGATGTGCCCGCAAAGCAAGGTACATGCCCCCAACCGGAATCGAACCTGGGACCTTTCAGTCCGCAAGCCGACGCTCTATCCACTGAGCAAAACCAATCTCGGCTGCCAGTATTTCTTAAAATACTTTCTTCTGTTCTTTTATTTCTCTCTTCTTCTTTTGAGATCCCAGTTATGCATATGTTGCTAATGTTTGGTGATGTCCCATAGATCTCTGAGGTTCTGTTAAATTTCTTTATTATTTTTTCTTTCTGTTCTTTAGGTTGGATAATCTCAGTTGACCTGTCTTCAAGCTCACTGATTCTTCTGCTTAAATTTGTTGTACCCCTCTAGTGAAATGTTTATTTTATTTATTCTTTTTCAACTCCAGAATTTTTATCTTATTTATTGTTGTTATTATTAATATTATTATTAAGCCTCATCTGAGGACATACTTAGAGAGAGGAAAGGGGGAGGTGAGGAGATGTGAGAGAGAAAATTGATCAGTTGCCTTCAGTCCATTCCCTGATTAGGGTTCAAATCCACAACCCAGGTATGTGCCCTGACTGGGATCGAGCCAGCAACCGTTTGATGCATGGGATGATGCTCAACCAACTGAGCCATTCCAGTTGGGCCAGAATTTTTATTTTTATTGATATTTTCTGTCATTTTTATATTTTGCTATAGTTCTTTGGATATGGTTTCCTTTAGTTCTTAAATATTTAAAATAGATGGTTCAGTCCTGTCCGGTTTGGCTCAGTGGATAGAGAGTCAGCCTGTGGACATAGGGTCCAGGTTTGATTCTGGTCAAGGGCACATGCCTGGGGTTGCGGATCCCCAGTGGCGGCATGCAGGAGCAGCCAATCAATGATTCTCTCTCATCGTTGATATTTCTATATCTCCCTCTTCCTTCCTCTCTGAAATCAATAAAAATATATTAAAAAAAATAAAATAGCTGGTTCAGAATCTTTGTCTAGTTTGTCTAATGTCTGGGCTTCCTCAGAGACAGTTCCTATTGATTTTTCTCCCTATGTATGGATTTCTTTTTTGTGTGTGGATTTTATTTCTTTATGTGTTTCATAAATTTTTTTGTTGAAAACTGGTAATTTCAAATAATGTGGAAATCAGTTCTTTTCTTTCCCAGAGCTTATTATTGTATTTCTGTTTGGTGACTTTTCTGACTTAATTCTGTAAAGTTTGTATTCTTTGTTGTGTGCTCTCTGCTCAGTTGCTTGGTGGTTAGATAATGTGTGGTTGGAGAGTTCCTTAAATGCCTAGAACCAGTAAGTCTCCCAGTTTTTGTTGAGGGGCTCCATATACATGTTGAAGTTTTCAACATTCTGCCTTAATCTTCACTTCCTGCTTGTGCAGAGCCTCCAAGTCCATCAGAGATGAGAGCTTAGGGCATTCTCAGGTCTTTTGTGTTTATGTGCACACCTCTGGGTGTGGGCGCAACCCTGTGCATGTACATGGCCTTCAGATTCCCAGGAATATGTCAGAGCTTTTCAAAGTCACTGTGAACATTTTATTCTGCTGCTTTCCTTGTCTCTCTCAGTGTATGTGTGTGTGTGTGTATGTGTGTGTGTGTATGTGTGTGTGTGTGTGTGTGTGTGTGTGTGTGTGTTAATTCTCACTCAAGGGTATTTTTTCCTTTGAATTTTAGAGAGTGGAGAGGGAGAAAAACTTTGATGCGAGAGAGACATATCAATTGATTGCCTCCTATGCCCCCAACGTGCTCTTCTAAAATAAAAATCCTTGGGAGATACCAAGATGGCGGCATAGGTGAACACCTAACTCGCACAACAATTTCAAAACTACAGCTAAAAGACAGAATGAACATCTTCCAGAACCACTGGAAAGCTTGCTGAGTGGAAATTCTATAACTAGAAGGAAAGAAGGGGCTCATGGAGATTCAGAAGAGCTGCAAAAACTAAGGTATGGAGACATGCATGTGGAGAGGACAGGCAGCGGAGTGCCTGGCTGGCTTCTGGCAGGAGAGAGACAGAAACTCCTGACTGCACTGAACCCCATATCCAACTGCACTGAACCCCAGTTCCGGGAGAGACTCATATGGGGGGAGTCGGGACTGTTGTGAAAAGGCAGGAGTGCACAGAAACTTAGGAGAGCTGTGAAAAGGCAGAGGTCTGGAGGTGCGCACACCACTGTGTGCAGAGAGGACGGACTGCTGATTGTGCCACTGGCTTTCTCTAGCGGGAGGGAAACAGAACCTTGCAACTGCACTGAACTCCACTTCCGACCGCAGTGAACCCCAGTTTCGGGTGAGACCCTGGGGACCCAGACTCATATGGGTCCTTGGAGCACATGGGAATCGGAAAGGCAGAGGTCTGGAGGCACTTGTGTGCACACAGAGAGGGCTGCAGCAATTACCAAGAGGCATTGAGACCCAATGGCCATTAAGGGGTGGGATGACTGGAAGCCAAGGCTGTCTCTGTTCAGCCCTGAGATTCCACCCCATCCAAACTCAACAGAGGCTTTTGCAATTCTGCAAGTCTTGTATCATAAGGCCGACTCCAGCACAGATGCTCTCCCACCATAGAGAAAATGTGGAGACAAAGAACAGATAACAAATGAAAGAAATGGAAGAAAGCTAATAACCACAGTTATAAAAGGTTTTTTCAAGAATTTTCTAGAAAAGATAAATAAATTTAGAGCGTGATTCAAGAGGAGATGAAAAAGGACCAACTAGAAATTAAACATACACTGACTGAAATAAAAAATATTATATAGAGACCAAACAGCAGACTAAAGGAATGCAAGAAAAAAGTCAAAGATTGAAATACAAAGAAGCAGAAAACACTCAACTGGAAAAGCAAAAAGAAAAAAGAATCCAAAAATTTGAAGATAGTGTAAGGAGCCTCTGGGACAACTTCAAGCATATCAACATCTGAATTATGGGGGTGCCAGAAGAAGAGAGAGCAAGATACTGAAAACCTATTTGAAGAAATAATGACTGAAAATTTCCCCCATCTGGTGAAAGAAATAGACTTACAAGTCCAGGAAGCACACAGAACCCCAAACAAAAGGAATCCAAAGAGGACCATACCAAGACACATCATAATTAAAATACCAAGAGCAAAAGACAAAAAGAGAATCTTAAAAGCAGCAAGAGAAAAACAGTTAATTACCTATAAAGGAACACCCATACAATTGTCAGCTGACTTCTCAACAGATACTATGCAGGCAAGATGGGAGTGGCAAGAAATATTCAAAGTGATGAGTAGCAAGAATCTACAATCAAGATTACTCTACCTAGCAAAGTTATCATTCAGAATTAAAGGGCAGATAAAGAGCCTCACAGTTAAGAAAAAGCTAAAGGAGTTCTACACCAAACCAGTATTATATGAAATGTTGAAAGGTATTCTTTAAGAATAATAATAAGAAGAAAAAGGTAAAGAAAAATTATGAACAACAATTACATATCTATCAACAAATGAATCTAAAAATCAAGTGAATTAAAAAATCTGAAGAACAGAATAAACTGGTGAATATAATAGAATCAGGGGCATAGAAAGGGAGTAGACTGACAATTCTCACAGGGAAAGGGGTGAGGGGGGTGCAGGGAGAGACTGGACAAAAATCATACACCAAGGATGGAGACAATGCTGGGAGAGGAAAGGGCAGAAGGAGGGGTGAGAGTCAGGTGGAGGGGAGCTGTGGGGGCAGAAAAAGAGGAACAATAAGGATTTTAAAAAAAATTATGTATTTTATTGATTTTTTTACAGATAGGAAGAGGGATAGAAGGTTAGAAACATTGATGAGAGAGAGAGAGAGAGAGAGAGAGAGACATGGATTAGCTGCCTCCTGCACACCTCCTACTGGGGATGTGCCCACAACCAAGATACATGCCCTTGATCGGAATCGAACCTGGGACCTTTCAGTCCCCAGGCCAACACTCTATCCACAGAGCCAAACCGGTTTGGGCTGAAAAATAAGGATTTATTAAATAAAAAAAATCCTCACCCCAGGATATTTTTTCTATTGGTCTTTTAGAAAGAGTGAAAGAGAGAGGGAAAGACAGACAGAAACATTGATGTGAGAGAAATACATCCATTAATTGCCTTCTGTATGTGCTCTGACCAGGGTCCTGGGAGGAGCCTGCAACCAAGATACATGCCCTTGACTGGAATTGAACCCTTTGGTGTGCAGGTCAATGCTCTAGTCATTGGGCACACAGGCCAGGGCTCCTGCTTTTCCTTTTAAGCTTTATGTTTAACTTATTGTTTTCCCCAGTTATTATGCACTGCCTCAGGCAGCCACAAAGTTAAACTGCCTTTATTTGTTTGCAGTCAATGCTCTGGATAAAGCGTTTTTCATACTAGGTGAGTTCCAAGGCAGCCTTGCAGATGGAGTACAGTGGTACCTCGAGATACGAGTGCCCTAACATATGAGATTTTTGAGATACGAGCCGTCGAGTGAGCCATTTTTTGCTTTGAAATATTTGAGATACGAGTAATCAACGCAGATCGGCTGGCTGCACACGACCCACCAGTTTACAGCGACTCAAGTGACTCATAGTTTCCCATGCCTCAGTCAGTGTGCTTGTTTACCTTGTTTTCGAAGCATCTTTTGTGCATTTACATACTTTATCACATTTCTTTTTATAACCATGGGTCCGAAGAAAGCGAGTAGAAAGGTCAGTGCTCAGAAGAGGATGATGTCTATTGAATTAAAGCGTGAAATCATAGAAAAATATGAGCAAGGTGTGCAAATGGCTGACTTGGCGAGGCAATACAGGCGTAGTACTTCAACGATATACACTGTGCTTAAACAGAAGGAGTCGATAAAGGGTATAACACCAGCTAAGGGCGTTACAGTAATTTCTAAGTTCCGTAGCTCTCTCCATGAAAAGATGGAGAATCTACCGATGGTGTGGGTGACAGAGAAACAGCTTAAAGGAGATACCTTAACACAGGGCATCATATGTGAGAAGGCGCGAGCAATTTACAGTGATTTGCTGGAGCAGACCCCGCACACTTCCACGGACGAAGCATCGAAACACTCATTTAAAGTCAGTGGAGGCTGGTTTGATAACTTCAGGAAAAGATCCGGCATTCACTCCATCGTCAGGCATGGTGAGGCAGCAAGTTCGGATGTGAAGGCAGCTGAGGATTACCTCAAAACTTTTTCAGAACTGATAGAAGCCAAAGGATATATCCCCCAGCAAGTCTTCAACTGTGACAATGCAGGACTTTTCTGGAAGAAGATGCCCAATAGGACTTACATAACGGCAGAGGGAAGGCGATGCCAGGCCACAAACCCTTGAAGGATAGGCTAACTCTCGCACTGTGCGCCAATGCGAGTGGCGACTGCAAGATCAAGTCTCTGCTCGTATACCAGTCTTTAAGTCACATAAGATTTTAAAAGATAAACTGCAAGTTATGTGGAGGGCAAACCCAAAGGCATGGGTCACCAGGCAGTTCTTTGTGCAGTGGGTAAACCTGGTTTTCGGCCCTTCTGTTAAATATCTACAGGAAAACAACCTAACCATGCAAGCCCTCCTCGTCCTCGACAATGCTCCTGCTCACCCACCAAACCTCAAAGATGAACTCCTTGAAAACTTCAAGTTTATAAAGGTTGTCTACCTACCTCCCACCACCACTCCTATCCTGCAGCCCATGGATCAGGAGGTGATTTCTAATTTTAAAAAACTGTACATCAAGCACCTGTTCCAGCGCTGCTTTGAAGTGACGGAGAACACAAACCTCACCCTTTGAGAGTTCTGGAAGAACCACTTTAATATCGTGATATGCCTCGGAATTATTGATCAGGCTTGGCTGGGTGTTACAACGAGGACTTTGACCTCTGCATGGAAGAAGCTGTGGCCTGAGGCTGTAGCCGAAAGGACCTTGGAAGGATTCGAACCCGAGGTAGAAGGAGATAGTGTCTCTGGGAAAATCCATGGGCCTGGAGGTGGATGAGAGAGACGTGAAGGAGCTCGTTGAGGAGCACTCTCTGGAACTCACCACGGAGTTACAGGAGTTGCAGTCTCAGCAACATGCAGAGGTTCTCCAAGAAATTGGTTTCGAGGGGGAGCCAGAGGTGGAGGAGATCTCTACAAGTGAGATAAAGGAGATCTTAGGAAAGTGGGAGAGGGTGTCACACTTCATGGAAAAGAGACACCCCGAAAAAGTTGCTACTGGTCGTGCATCGGAGCTGTTCAATGAAACTTGCCTCACCCATTTCAGAAACATTCTGAAAGGGAGGAAGAGGCAAACCTCGTTGGACACGTTTTTTTGAAATTGGCCAAAAATGCAAAGACCAGTAGCAATGAAGTTCAGTGAAGATTAGTTAAGTTACATTCAGTTTAGGGATAAAGTGTCGCATTAAGAGTGTAACCAGTAGGTAAATACACTTTATAAAACCAGTGTATTCCTTTACATTCTCTTTTATTATGTTTTTATACGATATTTGTCATTTATAAATACATTTTTCTTATTCAAAAACACGTAACAAGAACAACTGGGGTGGCATTTTGGGGGCTGGAATGGATTAACGGCATTTCAATTTATTTCAATGGGGAAATTTGCTTTGAGATACGAGCATCTTGATATACGAGCAAGGTTACGGAACGAATTAAACTCGTATCTCGAGGTACCACTGTATTAGTGGACAGATCAAATAATGTCATTCTTTTTGAATAAGGCTTTCAGGAGCATTGATCCTATTAAAGAGTCAACTTTTCTTCAGAGAAGACTGATTCATTTTATTGAATATTGCTATTTAGAATCCAAGTCTGGATGCTACATGTATGTGATCATTGCTGCCAGGCTGTCCTTGCTACCAATCATCATTGCTTCCACGCCCAATCAGGACAGGGATAGGAAATATATTTGTGTGTGTGTGTGTACACACACACACATATCTTTGTACCTACTAATTTATATATATAAAAAACACATACCAATTACTTTTAATTTCAGCCCAATACACAGGGTTTATTCTACCTTTCTGCCTTTTTATATTTTGTCAACTTCTTTGATAGAAACTTGACCCTTCATTGTTAATATATTTACTGATTTGCTCAAATCCTTCCAGCATGTAATTAGTTTTTTGAAAGCTCAGATTGGACACCCCCGACATAGTGGGATGAGGCATAAGTGATAAGCATGGGGAGGCTTGATCCTGGTTCTATTTTGGATGTTCTTCCATGTGCCCTGTTTTGGCAGAATTTCTAAATTTATATATGCTGCCTTCTACATATAGAGTCTGATATAGGTTTTTGACGAACTTTTTCTTTCTTTCTTTAGAGGAACCAGATTCCAATTAGCATCTCCCAGTGGGTTCCAGTATGTAGCTGGTTGGTACCTTTGTCTCCTACACAGGGACAGTGGGGCAGGGCTCTGTCTGGCATTTTCCAGGTAAGGTTTGTTGTTCCTTTGGTTGGTATGAAAACTTTAGTGTTGATGTGCAAATGTCATGTATTTATAGATTATCCAAGCAAATTGTATGATGGAAAAAACCTCATGAGACCACTCCTGGGTCTCTGTGGTGCCAGCTCAGGACTGATTCCTACAGTATGGTGTCTAAGGCGTGGCTTCTAAATACCCCAACAGTGGAACTTAGCCTAGGATACCATGCTACAGTCTGGTGATTTTTACTGTTGGGAGTGTTTCCATATATTCATCTCAGAGTTAACTTTTCTTCAGTTTTCTTTTCATAGACGCTTTTTGTTTGTGGGGGTGAGGGGGAGAGGAAGAATGTTTCTTTGTTTTTTCTTTTTATGATCATAAAATCGAAAGAATTATTTGAGGCTTTAATTTCCTATTGGCATATAATTTATTATGATGTAGTTTACTGTGGACACTCCTTGAAAGTTTTTTTCCTTTTGATTTTTGTTAACCATGAAGCTAATTTAGTAATAAAGAAAATAAAAATCACTCATGACCTCAAACCTGAAAACATCTGCTGATTCTTTTCTAGTCTGTGTGTGTACTAATTTTTTCCCTAGGTACATTAACAAATATCCACAGAATTTTATGTTCTGGTACCTTTTCATTTATTAGAGCAGACATTATTCATATTGTTGGGTAGAGTTCATAGTTATATTTTTAATTGTTACATGTCATTCTATTTACTTTCCTTATGTTTAATATTAAAATTATTTCCAAAATTTTTTGCTATTATAGGTTTTAATGCGGTTATAATTTTCTTTTTGAATAGTTTTTCTTTAATAATTAAAGATAAATTCCTAGGTGGGTATACCTTTGGTCAAAGAGTATGAACATTTTCTTCTCCAAAAGATGTTTTAATTTATGCTGCCACCAACAATGTATATATAACCAGTTTTTTATCTTTATCTCCCCTAAGTTATATATTTAAAAAAATTTTAAACTAAGTGGTTAAGGAAATATTACCTTGTTTTGCTTTGTATTTATTTGTCAACCTAAAGGGTTAATTTAAACATTTGTTTTTTAAATCAGTTGTATTCCAAATTGGAAAAATTGTTTGCTTATGTAATTTCTCCATTTATTTACTGGGACTTTAGTTTTCTTATTAATTTGTTTATTTATTTTCTTACCAATTTATATGAATTTCTTCTGTAGATATTAACTTTCTTTTCTATATTGGATGCAGTTTAAATTATTTTTGATATAAATTACTAGTACAGACATTCCCCAACTTACAATGATTTGTCTTATGATTTTTGACTTTACAGTGGTATAGAAGCCATATGCATTCAGTAGAAACTATACTTCAGTTTTGAATTTTCATCTTTTTCTGGGCTAGTGATATGTGGTTTAATACTCATGTGATACTGAGCATTGGTAGCAAGCTGCAGCTCCCAATGAGCCACTGCTACTGTACAGTGTATGCACTGTGTTAATTGATTTTGCCCAACTGTAGACTAATATAAGTTTTCTGAGTAAGTTTAAGGCTAGGCGAAGTTATGTTCAGTAGGTTAGGTGTATTAAATGCATTTTCGACTTACAGTGTGTTTATTGGATTGTGACTCCATTATAAGTCAAAGAGCATCTGTATATATACTTAAGTATTTACTTATCTATACTAATAAAAAGGTAATATACTAATTAGGGTGGTCGTCTTCTGGACATCTATCTGGATGTCCATCTGGACATAGCCACAGTGGCTGCAAGGCCTGGGGCTCACAGCAGCCTCGAGCCCTGGTGACTGTGAGGCCTGGGTTCATGGCAGCCATGAGCCCCATTGGCTGTGAGAGGTGGTAGGCCAGGCTGAAGGATCTCCCCCAGTGCACGAATTTTTGTGCACCAGGCCTCTAGTCTATAATAATAAAAGGGTAATATGCTAATTAGATTGGACATCATTCCCAAGGAAGCTGGGGCTGGAGCAAAGACCTGGTCCCAGGTGTCTGCTGGCTGCTGGAGGGAAGCCCAGGTTCCAAGTGCCAGAGGGAAGCTGGTGCCGGCAGCCAGGGGAAGGAGGGCCTACTCTTGCACGAATTTCATACATTGGGCCTCTAGGATAAATATAATGTATTAAGATATTTAAAATATAGAGTAATTTCCTTCAA
>PVJN01042656.1:0-18160 GCA_004026805.1 Lasiurus borealis | reverse complement strand
ATGCCTGAGCAGCTCGCCCACCGTGCCTCTCTCCGCAGTGTTCGAGCAGTACCAGAAAGCCCGAACCCAGTTCGTGCAGATGGTGGCAGAGCTGGCGACCAGACCCCAAAACATCGAGACCCTGCAGAACGCGGGTGAGCCCTCACCTGCAGCCGCGTCGCCCGCACCCCTGCGGCTGCCCCTGGTGCCCTGCGCCTGCAGTCACTAGTCCGCCCTGGTCCTCAGCCCTGCCTCGCCCATCACCCCTGTCCCGGGCCAGTCACTGCCTGGGTCACTGCGCTCTGCTAGCGGCGACCCCGACCCCACCCCCTCCTCACCGCAGCCTCCTAACCCGCCGCCCCCCGTCCCCTGCGGCTGAGTTTGGGGGAGAAGGGCGGGGCTGGGGGAATTCAGTCTCTTCAGCGGGCCTTTGGGGTGAGGCTGAGCCGAGAAGCTTACAGTTGGGTGTGATTTCCATCTTGACTGCAACCAGGCAAGTGTCAGGGGGGAAAGTCAAAGCCCAAGGAACCACCTGCCTGGAAGTCAGTGTGTGTGAATGGGAATCTGCCCTAATCAGGCCCGTTTTACTGTGCGGGTGCCTGTGCCTGTCACCCTGCCTTGATCACCTTCAACTTCACACCAAAGGAATTCCAGAGCCGCTGCCACATTGTGTCTCATTTTGTTAGTGAAAGAGCGTGATTCGCTGGAGTCTTTTCCAGATTCAAAGTCGGTAAAGATCTAGTTTTGAGAAACCCTTATGTTCTCATTTCACCCCTCAGCCCAACTCATGCAGACTAGAGGAAGAGTGTGATTTGCTTCTTATTAGTAACAAGGAGATAATGGTGGCTCGCCTCTCCCTTCCCTTCCTTCTCTCATTAAGCAAGATGCCCCCACCATCTGAACTCAAAGTAAGATAGAATCTTATTACTGTGTCATGAGAAACCTTCAATTTATAGGATATGATCTTTAAGAGTTACTTAAACTCGCATGAAATTAAAAGGATTTTTAAAACATTAAAATTAAAGGCAAGAATATTTAAACAATATTTAGTCTGGGGTGTCTTTTTTTTTTTTTAAAGGATAATTACTACAACACCTAGATAATTTTTTGTTTTTACTTTATTGATTTTTTCACAGAGTGATAGTTAGAAACATCAATTAGCTGCCTTCTGCACATCCCCCACTGAGGATGCCTTACCAGAATCGAACCCAGGACCCTTCAGTCCGCAAGTCAACGCTCTATCCACTGAGCTATGTGTTTTTTTGTTGTCAGTGGGAGGGATTTTGGTGTTTATTCCTTGTATATTTTTATTTGCGGTCAACAGATTTATTAAGAATGAAGAAAGTGCAGTTTTTAAAACTTTTTATTTAGGGATAATTGTAGATTCACATACAGTGGTAAAAAATAATACAAGATACTGTATACCTGAAAATTGTCAGATGATATCACAACCAGGAGTTGACATGGGTAACCCACTGATTTAATTCAGGTTCACCAAGTTTGACTTGGACTGATTTGAGTGTGTGTGTGTGCGCGCGTGCTATGCAGTTTTATCCTGTGCGTATTCATCACAAAAGTCAAGATACAAACTCTTTCATCACCCAAGGATGCCTCCCTGTGTTCCCCTTTTATAACCTCACCCACATCCTTCTTGTCCCTTAACCCTGGCAACTTGCACTAATCTGTTTTCCACTTTTAAAATTTCATTATTTCAAAATTGATAATCTTTTGTTCTGCAGTTGTTTCATGTGGATTTACTTTCCTCTGCATATGTGTGTGTGTTTTTATGCATGCATGTATACTCCTCAAAGTACTCAGAACAGTGCTGGAAACACAATATTTCATATATACTATTTAAATTAATTTTTTTAAAAATAAAACAGAATGAATAAAATAATTTAAAAAATTATAGCACCCCATGTAGTTAACGTAACAATTGTTTCATGAAAGTTTTTTCATATCCATATCAGAACAAAATATAAAAACGTATTTCTTACTATGTCTGGAGGTAGAAAGTTACTGCACTTTGATGCAGAATAAAATCTATAAAGCAACTGATCTTATATAAAATTATACAACTACAAATCAAAAGACTGTCTTTCTACACATACACAAAGAAAAGATGTCTAGGTACACATATTCTCTTACACAGCATGCCTGAGATATTGCAGGCTTGGTTCCAGATCATTGAAATACAGCAAGTATTGCAATAAAGCAAGCTCTAACTTTTTTTCTGGTGGAGGGTATTACCTTACATTTGTAAAAACACAGTATCTGTGGAGGGCAACAAAGCAAGCATACTAAAACCAGGTATGCCGGTATTATTCAAGAGTACTCACCTGATTATGCAAATATGCACATTATAAACCTTGAGGGGAGAACTCAGCTTTCATGATTCAATTTTCCCTCTAAAGTGCTTAGATTTCAACATCCCAGCCTTCCTCGCATCAACAATGTATTC
The DNA here is from genome assembly GCA_004026805.1 of Lasiurus borealis. Lineage (NCBI taxonomy): Eukaryota > Metazoa > Chordata > Mammalia > Chiroptera > Vespertilionidae > Lasiurus > Lasiurus borealis. The sequence continues at coordinate 15,720 of PVJN01042656.1, read as the reverse complement.
AACATCTAAATTACTTTTTTCAAATACTTGCATATCACTCATCTGAAAAGGTCCCTGAAGTAGAGGTAAAATTGTTACAAATATGGGCAAGCTTTTCCCCTTTATCAGCTAAGTAATATTCCATTTCATGAGCTCCACCTTGCTAAATATTTTTAAGCTTTCATTATGAAATCTGCCTTGTACTAAACAATCCCAATTTACACATCATCATACATATTAATCTTATGTTACACCCAGAGACCTAAGCAGATGTGCACATAGTATAGTCCTTAGCCTGTGGGATCCTTATGATCCTTTGAGTTTGTGAGGTCAAAACGGTTTTCAGCACTCAGGTACTATTTGCCTGTCCACACTATGGGCACTGCACTGAGGTGAAAGCAATGGTGTATCCTGGTGCTTTGGCAAGTACGTATACCTAAAGCACTTCCCATTTACACGGAGGTTTGATGGCTATCCAGAGAGAAAGCACTTGTGTGATTAAGTGGCAAATGAAATTAGCTGCTTTTTTTCATGAAGTATCATTTTTACATGAAAGAATAGCTACAAACTATAGTAATTCACCTTCCCCAAAGTGAACAAAGTGAGCCTGCCACTTCCAGAAGACAAATGATGGTATTTGCTGCCTATGACAGAATTCCAGCTTTCAAGTGAAAATTAAAATTGTGGAGGTCTTAGACCTGCCATCATGAGCTTGATAGTGTCCCAATACTTAAAGAAGTTTCTCCTGACATCACCAGTGATATTAAATAAGGTGATTTTTCAAAATATCTATACTAATAAAAGGGTGTATGCTAATTAAATCAGGATACCAGACATCTTCCTACCATCCAACTTCCTTCTGGACAAAGCCACAGTGGTGGGGGCAGAGGCAGACGTGGTTAGGAGGGATTAGGCTGTCAGGGGAGGACAGTTGGGGGCCATGAGGCCAGCGGGGAATGCGGTTGGGGACCATGATGCCAGCCAGGGAAGGTAGTTGGAGGCCATGGGATGGGACTTAAACCGGTAGTCCTGAAATGAAGACAGTGCAGGCCAAACTGAGTGACCACACCCTCTCCTGCCCACCCCCTACCACACACAAATTTCGTGCACCAGGCCTCTAGTCCCATATAATAAAAGGCTAATATGCAAATCGACTTAACTGTGTAATGACTGGTTGAGATGACGCACACTGACTACCAAGGGACACTGGCCACCAGCTGCCTCCTAGTGGTCAGTGTGCTCCCACAGGAGTGTGCAGCTCAGCCAAAACCTGAGTCAGGCTCAAGGCTGGCGAACACAGTGGTGGTGGTGGGAGCCTCTTCCGTCTCCATGGTAGCGCTAAGGGTGTGAGACTGCCTAGGCCACTCCCCCTATGGGAAGCAGGCCTAAGCTGTTAGTTGGGCAGCCCCTGAGGATTCCCAGATTGCTAGGCTGAGGGGCCCTCCCCATCCTCCAGTGCATGAATTCCATGCACTGGCCTCTACTAGTGCAATGAAACATATCAACATTTTGAATATCTGCATAACTCAGTTGAACCCATAATTTCAAATAATCAATGAATACATAAATACTTTTAAAGGCTGTCAGTTTTAACTTCTAATACAGTATAAATATCGATAAACACATAAACAAAAAGCCCTTTGTAAACCTCAATAATTCTAAGTTATTGTTATGGAATAAAGTATGGAGATCAACTTAAGAAAGTTCCTAAATCAGGTTAATATTTTCTTTCCTGCTTCTCCACCACGGTCTCAGCCTTCCTTTCACAGCTGACCAACAGCTGTGTGTACCGAGGGGGGTGATATAAAAAAACGCGTTTTACAGGTAGGAAGGAATCGAAGATTTTTAAAAGCTAATTCTGATTCTGCCCTTTCTTTAAGTTTCAGATGGGCACAAACCCTTCGTAAAACCACAAACGTGAAGGGCCAGAGGAACGGGCGGGCAGAATGCCGCGGGGCAGCGGCAGCGGGGAGCGGGAGTGCGGGCGGTTTGGGAGACGGCGGGTGAACCAAGGGCAATGGGGGGATGCTGCCAAGGCCTCGGGTTTTCGTGCAACTCCTCGCTTCCTCCCGCGGGCTCCCGAGTAAGGTTCTAGGGGAGCACCGGGGGCGGGGAGGGCCTCCTGGGAAAGCGGGAGGGAAGCCTCTCGCCAGCCCCACGCCGCCCGCCGCCCTCTCCGACCTCCGGACTCCCGGGTCGCCTTGTGCCGCCCCCACATCCGCGCCCGCGCCCGCGCCCGCGGCTCCCACCGCCAGCAGGTCCCGGTCCTCCCCCAGCTGCCGTTCCGGAGGGTCTCTGCCTTCAGAACGTCCACTTCGTAGCCCGGGTTGGAGCTCGAACTCCCCTCTCCAATTCCTTGGCCAAGCTGCCCCAGGCCCGGTACACAAAACCCACCAGAAACTGCGAGCCCAACAGGAGCCGCTTCCGGCGGAAGCTGGGGTAAGCGACAGGAGGGAAGAGAGCGCCGCGGGCGCCTGTTGTTGACGGAGCCGTCGTGGATGAGCGCCCCCTGGCGGCGCCCTCCGGAAGCGCTTCTGTAGTTTGCATTACAACAGTTAGAAAGGAACGTGGACAGATGAAGCAGAGTCTTTTGAGTCGAGTAGAGGTCGACATGTTTTATTTTTAATGGCATTATATCTGCTTGTACCGAGTAGTTCAGATCCAGAAACTGCCTCGCAGAACATCTCAATTATTGTATGTTGAATAAAGCCAGATTCTTACTTATCACATCAGAGTTTCTGAAGTTCCCTGCTTGCCAAAATTAATGTACTAGAGAGGGAGAAACTCAGAACTATACTACCAGTTCATGAATATAAAGTGGAAAGGCGGTGTTCATTGATAGACTGTTAAATTCCCTGTAAAGTTAAGCAACTATACCCATTTAAATCTTTTTTGGAAGTATATTTGTCTTTTTCAGTTGTATGTAGATCGCGTACATATCTTAGTGATAATTGAACATTTACTCCAAGCTGAAATAATCTTTTTGGTTTATGTGTTCAGCAATCAAGATTTTCAGTGACATGATTGAAGACGTAATCAGAAATCTTTTTTTTTTTTTTTGGTCCAATCAAAGAAGAAAAATTAATTGGGGAGAAAATTACATCAGATATTTTATGTCTAAAGGACCCTTAAATCTGCTTACAGTGTATTTATTTTTGTTTGTAAGCCACTGAATCTTCCTTTTAAAATGCTACTTAAGTCATCACTGAACAATATATGACATGTTTTTCTTACTCAAAAGGTAAGAAATATTCATTTCAGTCCATTGTTAATGGATCAAAATAAAAGGTGAGATAGAATTGTTCATTTCAATTTAGTTTTTTATTATATACGTGTGTGTGTGTGTGTGTGTGTGTGTGTGTGTGTGTGTTGGTTATTTTGCCTCTAAAGATATCTGTCTTTTGCCAGAAATAAGTTAATTCTCTTTCTGGATTAAAATGATTTGCTAAATTTTAAAGCTTTTGGAAGCTTAAGTTATTTTACAAAGAAAAAGTCCTTGAAGTAATAAGAATGGTAATATTCTTACGTGGATATCTGTTTCCCAAGTCACTTGTAATTCAATAAGTAAATACTTTATTAGGATTTTACTATTTAGAGATTAGAGATTATGACACAAAAACCTGAAAGGTTGACCAAAGAATTATAATAATAAGGAAAATTTATAGAGAATGCAAAGGAAGATGGGAGAAAATTGGTACAAACAAGAGAAAATACTAGTTGTCATAAGCAAGCTCTTATTAAATTTCAGACTTTCATTGATCTTAATATTAATGTAAACATGTGTATTAAATCTTGACTAAGGCCTGAGATGGAAGACATGGAAGGTGAGTACTTGAAAAAGCAAACTGATAACGTAACTTTTGAATACAAAGGGGAAATAATATGAACAGGAGAATTAAAAAACACTCAAGAGAACCAATTAATCCTGACTCTAAGGGAAAATGTATTCATTTTTAAAATATGCATCCTATTCCATCACAATAGAACTTAAAAAGTGAAATATTTCAAACAACCCAGATGTCCTAAATGGGAGAATGATTAAATAAGTTATAATTCATACATACAATTGAATAATGTGGAACATTAACTATTTTTCAAAAAATATTCAATGATATGAGAGTATGCATGATGTAACAATTAGTAAAAATATAGGATCAATGAAACTAGAAATATATAGCTTCTATTGGTGAGAAAAGCATATAAACTTAGAAAAATGATTGAAAGGAAACATATCAAAATATCAGGTTATCTGTCCATAATACCACTGGAAATTTTCCTTTTCCTCTGTATACCACAAGATGCTACAAATTCCATAAATTGGAATAAAATATCCTGATTACAGTCATTTTCTGTTTTATTAAGTTACTAGAGGTCAGGTGCACAGGAATCATGCATTGATTGGAGGTGTGGCCTGCAGGGATCATCCTGCTGTAGGAGCACCTCTCATCCCAGTCAGCAGAGAAATTGTGGAACCGCCCTCTGAGTGGCAGCTGTGGAGAAAAGATATCATCCTGGTCAGCCGAGCGGCACTCCAACAGTGAGAGTGCACTGACCACCAGGGAGAAGCTGCTGTGTTGAGCATCTGTCCCCTGGTGGTCAGTACACATCATAGTGACTGGTCGGCCAGTCGTTCTGGTCATTCTGCCGTTTGGTTGCTGGGCTTTTATTATATAGGATTATTAAAATTCTTCATCAATTTTTCCAGCATAATTACTTTAGGAACTGTGTATAAGTTTTATATAATGCCAGTGAAAGAAAACACAGGATTAGACAAAGCATATTTTTAAAATTCTTTACAATTATTCAATCAATTTAAATATTTTCTATGAGCTCTGTATTACCTTAGATTTTGTGACCTAAACCAAATATAAAAATAGTCCTACACTTGAGGATATGACCAACTAACTTGAGAATCAAGAAAAGATCCTGAAAAGGTATATTAGGTATGATAAATATAATTTTACTAGAGGCTCAGTACATTTATTCATGCATGGGTGGGGTCCAGTCACCCCACCCTGATGGGGGCGCATTGGGCTGGGCCAGGGTGGAGGGGCTGCAGTGGTTGGCTAGTCAGCCCCTCCTCTGATTGGGGTGTTGGGGGATGATCAAGGACCAGGCTAGTCAGATAGGGGAGCAGGCCATTCAGGACCTGGAACAGGCTAGTTGGCTGCCGCAGTGCACTTCATAGCCACTGGTCATTCTAGTCGTCCTGCCATTCTAGTCGCTGGGCTTTTATGTATATAGAATAGAAGCCCAATGCATGAAATTTGTGCAAGATGGGAGTGGCAAGAAATATTCCAAGTGATGAATAGCAAGAACCTACAACCAAGATTACTCTACCCAACAAAGCTACTATTCAGAATTGAAGGGCAGATAAAGAGCTTCACAGATAAGAAAAAACTAAAGGACTTCATCAGCACCAAACCAGTATTATATGAAATGCTGAAAAGTACTCTTTAAGAAGAGGAAGAAGAAGAAAAAAAATAAAGATAAAAATTATGAACAACAAATACATATCTATCAACAAGTGAATCTAAAAATCAAGTGAATTAAAAATTTGACGAATATAATAAACTGGTGATATCACAGAATCAGGGGCATAGAAAGGGAGTGGACTGACAGTTCTCAGAGGAAAGGGGTGAGGGGGGTGCAGGAAGAGACTGGACAAAAATCATACACCTATGGATGAGGACAATGTGGGGGAGGTAAGGGCAGAGTGTGGGGTGGGAGCCGGGTGGAGGAGAGCTACAGGGAGAAAAAAGAGGAACAATTGTAATAATCTGAACAATAAAGATTTATAAAAAAATGTGTGTGTGTATATATATATATTACCATACTAGAAATTAAAGAAAAATTTTAAATGATTAGTTAATTTTAAAATAACAATAACAAAAACAGTATGTACTAATTCAAATAACACATTATTGTGAAAAAGATGTTCTCCAAAAATTTTAAAAGAACATTTTTAAAAAATATATTTTTTATTGATTTTAGAGATTGAGGAAGGGAAAGATAGAAACATCGACCAGCTGCCTTCTGTATGCCCCATATTTGGGAACAAGCCCACAAACCAGACATGTGCCCTGACTAGCAATCAAACCAGTAATCTCTTGGTTCATGGGTCAACATTCAACCAGTAAGTCACATTGGCTGGGCAAGAGTGGCATTCTTTTACATTATTGCAACCTCTATAATGTCTAGCCTAAATAAAAGAACTCTGGATTCTCATGTTTCTACATTCAATATGTTGTAACATGTTATTTTGTTTGATGTATACAAAGAAAATCTAGCTTCACATAGATATGTAGTTGAAAAAGAGAAGAGTACCTTAATCAGATAACCGTGGACATTCTGTTTTGATACTCTTCCCATACATGACAAATGTAGTTTTCTAAAAGTTAATTCAATGTGGATCTGAAACCATATCCACAAACTTTTCATACTATTACATTAAAAATCCATTGGTCTGTTTTGAACTTTGAATGGATCTTTTACCCACGCATGATTTCGTTAGGAAGGTAATAAGCTCATGGTGGTGGATACAATTTGATAATTGTAAAGTGCTAATTTTTACTGAAAGCTCACATTTTATCACTAGCAACAAATACGGTCAGTCATTTTCTGTAAGTGGCAAACTCATTTACAAGAAGACAGCGGACAAATACCCAAGTCTAAATGACAATAATTTGTCTTGTGGCCCATTTAAAAAAAAAAAAGCTACTTCAACTTACAATTCAAACAGTCACTTGGTGCTTTCCATAAAGCCAGGCATCATATTGTAGTATACAGCACATGTGCTTTAAGTACACTTCCTGTTTTATCCCACGGAATATTAAAAAGATGCCTGCTCAAGTGTAAGGTTTGATCAAATTAATAATAATGTTTATCATCATTAGGAACATTTTTTAAGTGAAACTGGCTCTTGTGTGTGTGGGAGAACATGGGATGGAAGATGATGATTACTCTTACAGTTTGTGCCACTGCTTTGATTTATGCTAGTGCATCAGCAAACCTACCATTGCTTTTGAACCATTGGTGCAAATGTTAACTTTCCCAAAGATGATATATAATCACTTAACATTTTTATGAAGTGGGTATTTGCAAAAAAAGAAAGTGACCTTAAAGATCATAAGGAAGTATACATCTTCCATAATAATCAGGAAATGGTGAAAACATATAGTGGATTGTTTCTTCTAGCTTAAAGGAGTAGCTGCTACAGGAACTCCTGTCCCACCATAAAGAACTAAAAAAATAAAAATAAAAAAGGCAAACTGAAGCCAGTTTGGCTCAGTGGATAGAGCGTCAGCCTGTGAACTGAAAGGTCCCAGGTTTGATTCTGGTCAAGGGCATGTACCTTGGTTGTGGGCACATCTCCAGTGTGGGGCGTGCAGGAAGCAGCTGATCGATGTCTCTCTCTCATCGATGTTTCTAGCTCTCTGTCCCTCTCCATTCCTCTCTGTAAAAAATCAATAAAATGTATTTTTTTAAAAAGGCAAAATATATTAAACAACCATTTTTCAGATATAGGGCAGCAGGTAGCACAAGGCTATGGCTCCTAAAGGAAAGGAAACAAGTGAGGTGAGCACTAGCCTTGGATTACTACCTGAAGGCAGTTTCTAGGATACAGCCTAGGTACAGGGAACCCAAACAGTGGAGGGAAAAGGGGTTATAGTTCAGGAGATTGAAGAAGTGACAGGTGTGGGGCAGAATACAAGAAAGGAAAAAGATGTTGAGAGGGTGGGGAAGGCTTAGGGAGATGAAGGAAATCTCAAAAGTTCTGCCAAGTGGTCCTTTCAAATCACTGGCTGAGGCTTCATCTGCATATGTTTGGATGAAACTCCTCCCCAGTCTGAGTTAAGTACTACCATAAAGCAATGGGCCATACAATGCCCAGAACTCATGCAGGGATAGGCATATATCAAATATGGGATGAAGGGAATCATCCAAGTAGTGGGGCTAAATTATCTTTGACTGAAGGCTGCTCTGACTCGCCCTAACAAAGTAGAAAAGCAAGCCTCAAAAGGATCAAACTAATTCCAACTAACTTAACTGTATATCACATCAAAGGCCAATGTTTCTTAAGGAATACAACAAAAGCCAGCACCCAACAATATAAAAATCCAGTGTCCCATGGTCCAAAAGAATTGCCATGCATATAGAAAATATAAACCATTTCTATCAAAGAAAATCAATCAATAGAAATAAACCAAAAATGACAGAGATGATAAAAACAATAAAGCTTGTAAGCCAGCTATTATAAATGTACTCCAGATACTCAAGAATGTAGAAGAAAATATAAACATAATGAAGAGAGAAAGAAAAAAACAAGACCCTAGTGGAATTTCTTTGAGATGAAAAATACAATATATGAAATTAAAAATATACTGATGACATTAACAGCAGATTAGACATAACAGAAAAAAAATAGTGACCTTGAAGACTTTACAGTATTTATGATCCAAAGAAGAAATAAAAGAAAAAAAATTTTAAAAAGAAGAGAGCATCAGTGACTAGGGGGGCAATACCAAGCAATCTAATACATCTTTAATTTGAGCACAGAAAAGGTCTTTGGGGAAGGGGCAGATATTTCAAGAAATAAGGGCCAAAATTTTCCCAAATTTGATGGAAACTAGAAAACACACAGATTCAAGGAGCTCATGAACCCAGCAGAAAACTATACCAAGGCACATCATAATCAACTGCCCTCCCCTGCAGGCCTGACCTCAACCCTAAGTGCCCTCCCTTGTCCTCCATCTTGTGGTGAACATCTCGTGGTGGCCATATTGTGATGACGTGGAATGTGGCCATCTTGTGGCACTATCTTGTAATGATATGGAGTGGCCATCTTGTGGCAGCCATCTTGTGATGATGTGTGGTGGCCATCTTGTGACAATGTTGGGGCGGTCATCTTGTAAGGATGTCACACAATGCCATCTAGTCTTTTATTATACAGAATATTTCATCATTTTAAGATGCTTTCTTTTCACTTTAACTTCTCTGAAACAGGGATATATCTTTCAGTTGATTGCACCATGCAATTATCATTGGGTGTATTTATTTTTCTTAGTAGTAAATTTTTTTAAACATTGTGTCTTAGAATTAATGGTAGAATTTTTACTCTGAATTCCCACAGAAGCAATAAACTGCAGAATGACTGGACAACAGGAGCCATGAGGTTTTGCTGTGGATAAGGGAACAGAGATGAGAGCCAAGGCAGAATCCAGAGGACCAGAACCCATGCCTAAGCTAGATTATCCAAGTTAACATTGTAAATTAAGAGCCTTTCCCACACCTATTCCCATCCTTAGTTAAGGCTGAGGAGGTACTGTCAGAAGTGATACCACAGACTTTGGAATGAGGAGTCATTCATAGAAATTGCTGGAAAAGATAGTAGGAAAAGGGTAAAAAAGCAGTCCCATTTCTAGCAGGTAGTACATAAAGAGACAGACTAGCTTAGGACTGGTTTGCTTAGGGAATATTGATCAATTACATAATGAAATTAGATAACTAAGGAACTTGCCAAGTGCTACTGGTGAACTAGAAGGTAGGGACACAATACTGTAATTACTTAAACTTTCTGGATTTCAATTTTTCATATGTGAAGTAGGGGATCAAATACCTACCTAAGAGAGTGAGTGTGTTGATTAAAAAGAGATAACATGGCCCTAGCCAGTTTGGATCAGAGGATAGAGCATTGGTCTACAGACTGAAGGGTGGTGGGTTCGATTTTGGTCAAGGGCACATGCCCGGGTTGTGGGCTCCATCCCCCATTTAGAGAATGCAGGAGGCAGTTGATAAATAATTCTCTCTTGGCATTGATGTTTCTCTCTCTCCCTTCCTTTCTGAAATCAATAAAAACATATAGTCTGAAGGCCAATGCTCTATCCTCTGATCCAAACTGGCAGGGCCATGTTATCTCTTTTGAATCAACACACTTACTCTAAAGATAACATGTGAAAAGAACTAAAAATATAGTGCCTGGCATATAGTAAGTATTCAATAATTTTATGTATCTTTATAGTCATTTCCATAAATGTTTTTAAACTCATCCATCTATCCACTCATTTATTCTTTCAAAAAAATTATATACAGCTACGATGCTAGAAGCTGACTGGTTTATTGTATTTCATCACTGTGTTCTTTAAGTCTTACCAGCCTCAATATATTTTATTTCTATTCCATCATCCTTCCAGTTAAACAATTAGTTGACAATAGGGCCAGAGTTTTTACTCTTTATATTAAAACCAATACTATAGATTTGTTATAGAAGATACTAGATGTTAGCATGTCAATAATGATCTAGAAAAACATACATGACTGAAAAAAAAAAGAAGTAGAAAATGGCTTTGTCACTTAAGACTTGTGATTGTAGGCCAGTCACTTGAAAATAATACTTCTTAAATTTGTTTTATATTTTAATTACAGTTGACATTCAATATTATTGTATAATAGTTTCAGTTATACAACAGTGGTTAGACATTTATATAAGGTGTGAAGTGATCCCCCAGATAAGTCTAGTACCCACCTGGCACCATATATAGTTATTACAATATTATTGACTATATTCCCTATGCTGTACTTTACATCTCACAACTATTTTGTAACTAACAATTTATATTTCTTAATCCCACCACCTTTCTCACTCATCTCCCAAACCCCACCCTCCGTCTGTATCTATGAGTCTGTTTCTATTTTGTTTGTTCATTTATTTTGTTCTTTAGAGTTCACATATAAGTGAAATCATATGGTATTTGTCTAATTTCCCTAGCATAATACCCACTAGGTCCATCCATATTATCACAAGTGGTAAGATTTCATTCTTTTTATAGCCAAGTAATAGTCCATTGTATACATGTACCACCATTTTTTAATCCATTCATCTATTGACGGGCACTTAGGATGCTTCCATATCTTGGCTATTGTAAATAATGCTGCAACAAACATATCTTGCATGTATCTTTTCAAATTAGTGTTTTGGATTTCTTCAGATATATATACAGAAGTGGAACTACTGAGTCATGTGGTAGTCCTATTTTTAACTTTTTTTTAAGAACTTCCATACTATTTTCCATAGTAGCCTCACCAATTTGCAATTCCATCACAGTGCATGAGGGGTCCTTTTCTCACATCTTCCACATCATTTGTTTGTTGATTTATTAATGATAGTCATTCGTGTGAGGTGGTATCTTATTGTGGTTTTAATTTGCATTGCTCTAATTAACGGTAGAATTCTTACTCTTGATGATTAAACATAAAAATAATACTCAACTGGTAGAGATTTTTATGCCTTTTTTATTTCAGAGAGGGAAGGAGAGGTAGAGAGCGATTGAAACATTAATGCTGAGAGAGAATCACTGACTAGTTACCTTCTGCACAGCCCGCAGTGGGAAGGGAACCCACAACACAAGTGCCCTTGACCAGAATGGAACCCAGGACCCTTCAATCCATGGCCAATGCTCTATTCACTGAGCCAAACTGGCTAGGACTATATGTCATTTTTTATGGTTTTGATTAGAGAAAATTATCCAAGATGTGTTAGTGTGCCCTGATGTTACACCTAGAAGCTATACCTCCTACTTCCCAAGTTTGCATTTCTCTCCTTGAATGCTAAGCTCCTTAACCATTCAAAAGTGAAAACTTATATACACACCAGAGGTTTTTCAAACCTGAATGTTCTCTAGAATTATCTGGGAGCTTTAGGAAAATATTAATGCCCAGGTCTTATTTTAAACCAACTGTACCAGAATCTCTCAATGTGGAGTTTGGACATTAGTCATTCTAAATCTTCCCAGATGATTCTAATGTGCATCCACCAATTAGAGAACACTAGTAGAAATTAAACACCAATTCTACAGTGTGAATATCACACATGTAACACAATACACTTTTTAATGTTATCTCTCCCAAAAAGAATTTTGTCAAGTACATACATACTTCATACACAGTATAGCAGTAAGTGTTGACTATCTTGGCATCCTTTTTCTTAAATCCCCATAACACTTCATTTATAATATTCTTATTGTGACCAATAAACTGTCTTATTGTGTAGCTATTTTTGTACATATTTAAGCTATCTTTCAGAATATACCTTTCTTAAAGGCAAGAAATATAACAGTGCATTTAATGTCAGTACTTCATTATTCTTTTTTAGTTGTCCATCTTATAATTTCACCTTAGAATGGCCCTGCATCCATCTTTCTAGCCTCCCATCAACCAATAATCTTTTCCTATTTTCAATTCTCACCTCTACACACTTTATTTTTGTTCTCATAGATTTCCATTTACCAATCATCCTCATTCTTTCAAGAGTTTTATCCCCAAAATATTACTGGAACAGCTTGACAATCCTCCCTCTCCCTCCATGGTTCATCCTACTATCTCTTTGCCTCATCCTTTTCCCTATTACTTGACCACCCTCATCTAACTTCCCCATTGGGGTATTAGCCCTATTCAAAGGAATTAGTTGTCAAATGGGAGGGGTGTTCAGGAGCATTGTTTCTGGTCAGTTTTAGTGAAGTGTTCAAAGAAAGCTAGGCCTTGAAACAGAGCAAAGGGTGGTAGTTGTGAGAGAAGCACCTGATCATTCCACATTGAGTAAGCAGATGGAGGATAGACAGGGGAAGAGAATATGAGCCATTGTTAAAATGCCAAGTGGAAGAGGTAAGCCAAAAACACAGCCAGCAAGTCAAGGATCCAGTCAATAACCAGACAGGTTACAGTGAGGGACAAATAGAGAAGAAACGTAGGTAACCAGTGCAGAGGTCAAAGTCCATTAGCAAAACAATGAGATAAATATGTATTTATAGCTTCCTAGTTTTAATGGCACTCCACACCTCTTTTTTACTGTACCCTGTCAGCCTTAGAGTGTTCATACTTAAATGCTTTCTGATTGCTCTCTAGAAACCTTTCTCCAGAGTGTTACCAGATTGGGACTTTGTGGGACAAAGAGGTGAAAGTTTCTATGAAGCTGTGGCCATTATAGTAGATAAGAGACTGGTGTGCTAGTTTCTTTCCTTTTTTTTCCTGATATGTAAGTTTCTTATATGTGGCTCCTATTAACAGGGCTGGGGTAGAAATACCTGCCATTAATAGGCAATGTCAGATGTTGTGGGGCCTGGTATGAACCAGGCAGAAGTGTCAACTCAGAGAGGTGGAAGCAGAGATAATATTAGGGGTAAATGCAATATGCTGTGACGATAAATCAGAAGTTCATGCCCCAAGAGAAGAGTACAGTAGCAGGGAGGGGCAGGGAATCAAGAGCCAAAGGGATCCAAACTACTTCATGCAGCAGAGTGCAATCATGAAATAAACATTTGGTACTCTAGGCTATACATAATGTATCAGAGCAGCCATCCATTTACTTTGAACATTGGACTGGTGTCTGGGGAAGCTGGCCAGTTTAAAGACATAGGATCAAATTAGTGTCTTCCAATAGATCCTTCCTATCAGACAGGATAGGTCCAGAGTTGTCCATTTGGGTTTTCTTCGTGGAAGATGGATTGTTTTTTTGAGGTATATACGAGTATCCTTTGAGGATCATTCAGTCTGTGCTCTTCCCATTGGATCAGAGTTGGAACTTGTCCTGGAGGCTATGCTACATCACCTTCACTAATTATTTATTTGAGACCTCATGTAATATTGGCTGAGAGAGTCTTTCAAGTGTGTAATAGAGGACAGGTCTAATATTTGAGGTACAACTTGTACAGAGGGAACTAAATATGGAAGGCAATCAGAGTTATAAACTTTGTAATTACAGAGGCTCCTAGATTCTCTGGCAAAGACTAAGGGAAAGAATGGTAAAAGGAGAACTAGGAGATCTCCCATCTGAATCATTCCTTCTTGGGATTTGGTACTTAATGATGATGGCCTGGTACTGTAATGTCCATTGTGGCACTAGAGGTTGTGCTGTAGGTGTTTCTGAGCAGTCCGAATTCCTACATAGATTTGACCAGTAGCTGGGTTCACAGAGGTTCTGGATGATACCAGGAACAGGTGGTGGTAAAGCCAAAAATACCACAAAAGGGAGAGTATTCAGGGGGTTGAGTTCAGAGCGGTATTATAAACAAACTCAAGGGTTACTTCTAGACTATTCACTTATCTGTTCATCTTTCCTCTCATTAGGTAGACAAAGAGTTCCACATTCTTAGCCTCATTTGAATATTGCTATCCTCAATAAATTATGTAGCCCAGCCAGTATGGCTCAGTTGGTTGAGCCAATGCTCAACCCATGTACCAAGAGGTAACAGGTTCAATCCTCAGGTGCAGGCTTGATCCCCAGCAGGGGGCATTCAGGAGACAGCTAATTGATGTTGATGTTCCTCTTTCATTGGTAAAATATATCTCTCTCCTTACCTCTCTCTCTAAAACCAATAAAAACTTTAAATAAATAAATAAATTCTGTAGCTATATAAGAATATCTGGGCGCTGGATGATGGTGACTTTCAAACTATCCCAGGAGAATCATTAATGTAGACAATATTTCAGAGCCCATTGAGTCACAAGACATTGAGCAAAACCCTGCCCTCACCTCCCTCAAATGTGGCCACAGGACCTACTCAGGGACCAGAGCCCTTTTCCCTTAGCAGTAACTTGGTGGGGCTGAATGATAGCTCTATCAATAGCTCTTCCTAGGCCTTCTTAGAACCACCCTCCAATTCCACAAGGTAAATAATATCAACAGAAACATGACATGATTATGTAACTTGCCCACAGTCACAAAACTCTGAGTGGAAGACACAGAATTTGAACCTGTGTATGCCTTATTCCAAAGTCTATGATCTCGTCAAGTATTGTGTCAAGGTAGATACAAAGAAGCACAGCTGAAGGCCAATATTTAGGGCTTTTCATTTCAATATTAATTCTTATCATGCTCAAAAGGGAAGGCAAAGAAACTTCTATAAATTAGGGCACCTGGTGGCCTAGAAGGGCACTGAAGCCCAGTTATGCTAGAAATCAATATACTAAGCCCAATGTGAAGATTTTCAGTAAGTAGGTCTTCCTTGGGGTGCTTAAAAATAGATATTTTTGTTGTTGTTTGTTTTTATTTTTTCATCAGGATGAAACCTGCTATTGGTGGTTAGATAATGACTTGCTGAAAATGGCTACATTTATATTCACTCGAGGTTTATTCCAGTATCTATGATACATTAGAATATCAATTAATTTATCAAAATAATCATTTAAATAAGAGAAGGAATTAGTCTAAATAGAAAATTATCTCTCTGTATAAAACCCTAATATGCAAATAGACAGAATGGTGGAACAATCGAACAACCAGTCTCTACAATGTGTGCTGACTGGGGTTCTTGTCTTAGCATTAAGAAGAGTTCAGCAGCAGAAACCGATTTGGCTCAGTGGATAGAGCATTGGCCTACGGACTGAAAGGTCCCGGGTTTGATTCTGGTCAAGGGCATGTATCTTGGTTTCGGGCACATCCCTAGTAGGGGGCATGCAGGAGGCGGCTGATCGATGTCTCTCTCTCATCCATGTTTCTAACTCTCTATCCCTCTCCCTTCCTCTCTGTAAAAAATCAATAAAATATATTAAAAAAAAAAGAAGAAGAAGGGTTCAGCAATCTGGAGAAAGACTGTGCATACATGATTAAAGATTCAGGTTGGGGGCATGTACCTTGCTTGCGGGCACATCTCCACTGTGGGGCATGCAGGAGGCGGCTGATCTATGTCTCTCTCTCATGGATGTTTCTGACTTTCTATTTCTCTTTCTTCCTCTCTATAAAAAAAA
>PVJN01042655.1:0-18161 GCA_004026805.1 Lasiurus borealis | reverse complement strand
GAGAGTTAGAAACATCAATGAGAGAGAAACATCGATCACCTGCCTCCTGCACACTCCCTACTGAGTATGTGCCTGTAACCAAGGTACATGCCCTTGACCAGAATCAAACCTGGGACCCTTGAGTCTGCAGACCAACACTCTATCCATTGAGCCAAACTGGTTAGGGCCCAACACCATTTATTCAAAAAACTACCCATTTTCCATTTAAAAGTCTTGACACTCTTGTTGAAAATCATTTGACCATATATGTGAGAGTTTGTTTCTGGGCTCCATTTTATCCCATTGATCTCTATGTCTTATCTTTATGCCAGAATCACACTATTTTGATAACTGTAGTTCTGCAGTAAGTTTCAAAATTACCAATTGTGAGACCTCTAACTTTGTTCCTCTTTTTCAAGATTGTTTTGCCCATTCAGGGTCCCTCTCTATAAATTTTAAGATGGACTTTTCTATATATGCAAAAACTATTGAGGTTTTAATAGAAATCAGATTGAATCTATAGATCACTTTGGGTAGTGTTAACATCTTAAATAAGGAAACTTTTTATGACAAGGTTTATATCTTGATTGTGGTAATACACAAGTGGTATATTTTTCAAAATTCATAGAACTATATACTGACAATGAGTATACTTATTACATGTAAATTATATCTCAATAAATTGATTAAAAGCTTTTAAAAGATACCATAAACTGGGTCCTGGAGAAGCCTGTGTCAATGGAGACAGAAGGGGATATAGGGCCCCAAGAAAAGCCTGTTCTCTTTAGTCAAAGGATCTAGAAAGGAGCAGCCTAATGAGACAGAAAGCTGAACACAGTTCCAGGCCATTAGGCCTCTCCCTATGGAACCAACATAACTTATATTCTTTCTTGATTTTTGGGGGTCTTTTATTTTCTGAATTTTTTCTAGATTTTCAGCTACCTCTTCTAAGTCTGTCCTAAGCCTTAGTGTCTTCTCCTAATAATAAGTAGGCTTCAGCCTCATTTAAATGAAAGTAGTAACCTGCTCCCCACTATCCAACAATCCAAACCCACACCCAAACTCACAAGCAGGCTCTAAATTACTCTCGCATGTCCAGGCCTCCTTACATTTGCTCATGTAGCTCATTCAACCTGAAATAAGTTTATCCATTTGCCAAAATCCTTGTTAACCTTCAAGTCCTAACTGAAGAGCTCTGTCGAGCTTTCTTAAATCTTCCAATTAGTATAAATGCCCATTCCTCTGTTCTGGGCTTGCTTCATTATGCCCCCTACAGTAAAAGCCAAGGTCCTTTGGTCTAGGAATTGAATCTGTTTCTTTTATATATATCACCTACCAATGCCCTGGACAAACTTGATGAATGAATGAGTAATTTGGCCTTCAAATTATAGGAGACTCCTATAATATCATAGGACTCCTATAATTTTATATAGCTCCTATAGCTTTAGGGGACATATTAAACATGGGAGAAAAGTGTGTGCTTAGAGCTGTCTAGGTGAGGAAAGCCCAAATGTACATGTGTTAGGTGTAGATTTCAAGTATGTTCATTGAAGGAAACTTGGAGGTCTGGTGGGGAGGTGTTGGGTAGGAAGGTATGTTTGTAAGGGTTTTGGAGGAATGTGTGGAGATAAAAACAAAATATTAGGAATGACTGATATAACAAGAAATTTAAGGGGAGATGTGGGATAATGAGGAGTGATCAACATGGAAAAGACTCAGAATGGCCCTAGATAGTTTTGCTCAGTGGATAGATCATTGGCCTGTGGACCAAAGGGTCCTAGATTCAAATCCAGCCAGAGGTACATGCCAGTGGTACATTGCAGGCTCAATCCCCAGTAGGAGGCATGAAGGGGGCAGTTGATCAATGATTCTCTCTCATCATTGATGTTTCTGTCTCTCTCTCCCTCTTCTTTAAATGCAGAGGCATTTAAAATGCTAGCTTCTATAACAGATCCACCTTTAGAATCTCCAAGTGTTAACTAATTAAATGTTTATTTCTCCTTCAACATACAGTCCTGAGGAGGTTAGCAGGTTGTAGGGGCTCAGCTTTATATGATCAATCAGGGGCTCAGGCTCCTTCTATTGTATGTCTGTGCCTTACTTTATGTTTTCAGAGATCTGTCCATTTACCTGACTGGTTGGAAAAGCATGTGAAAATTACTTATACTTTTTATTGGGCATACCTAGAAGTGGCACATACTATATTTTAAAGTTTTATTGGCCAGACTCAGCAGAGGGCCTCACGTAACTGCAAGCTATATGCCCCAAGGAAGATGGGCACAAGGATATTAACAAGAATGAACAGTCTATGTGGAAACATCCCAAAGAGGGAGATGGAGGAGAGGAAACTCTCAAAACCCAACTAAAGAGGGATGTTAAGCTTACTATGATATCTAGAATATAGTAGAGTATAATGAATCACTACTAGGTAAAAATATATGTATATTTATTGTTAATAAAAGATCACAATATTTTAATATCTAAAGTTTATTGTAAAGAGAGAGGATACTCAAAAAAGTGGTGGCAGAATAGATAGATGTGTCCTGAGCCTTGTCCAGGAGCAGATTGAAAGGACAGCTAAGGGAGTGTTTTTTGGAGAGAGAGAACTATGTAACCAGACACCAGGATAAGAGAGACCATGGGGAGACAAAGAAAGAGCCCACACATGAAATAAAATCAGGCATCACCAGATAACCTGTCAGAGAAAGAATTCAGAGAAATGATCATAAGGAGATTGAAAAGAATGGAAGACAAATTTGACAATAAGAGTAAGAACCAAGAGAAAATGAAGAAGAACCAAGAAGAAATGAAAAATGACATCACTGCTGTAAGGAACTCAATAGAAAACATCAAGAGTAGACTAGAAGAAGCAGAGGATCACATCAGTGGGCTAGAAGACAAGATAGAAAAAAATACCCAAGTAGAGCAACTTCTAGAAAAAAAAACTTTAAAAGCAGGAGTAGAGCCTAAGGGAACTTTAGGAAAACACAAAACAAAACAACATCCACATAATAGGGGTACCAGAAGGAGAGAAAGCTGAGCAAGGAATAAAAAACCTATTTGAAGAAATAATGACAGAAAACTTCCCTGATATATGGGGAAAAAAAACACACAAATCAGAGAAGCTCACAGAGTCCCCAAAAGACTGACACCAAGGCACATTATAATTAAATTGGCAAACACCAATGACAAAGTAAGAATCTTAAAAGTAGTCAGAGAGAGACAGAAAGTTACCTACAAAGGAACTCCCATCAGACTAGCAACTGATTTCTCAACAGAAACTCATCAGGCCAGAAGGGAATGGAATGAAATATACAAAGTCACGCAAAAGAAGGGTCTGAATCCAAGAATACTGTACCCAGCAAAGCTATCAATCAAAATTCAAGAGGAAATCAGGAGCTTCACAGACAAAAAAGAACTAAGGGAATTTATTACCACCAAACCAGCAATGCAAGAAATACTAAAGGGTCTGATGAAAAAAAAAATAGGAAGCAAAGAAGGAACACAGGGGTAAAGAACAAAAATAAGTACAACAAATAAGTACAACAAGTAATAACTTTAAATGTAAATGAATTAAATTCCCCAATCAAAAGACATAGGGTAATGGATTACATAAGAAAACACGACCCATATATCTGCTCTCTACAAGAAACACAGACTGAGGGTGAAGGGATGGGAAAGGGTTTTTCAGGTGAATGGAAAAAAAGTTGGGGTCGTAATACTTATATCTGATAAATTATATCTCAAAGTGAAGGACATAACAAGAAATATGGAAGGCCAATTTATAATACTAAAGGGAACAATCCAACAAGAAGAAATAACTCTGGTAAATATATGCGCACCCAACACAGGAACAACCAAAGACATAAAACAACTCCTGGAAGATATCAAGGGAGATATTGACAGCAATACAATCATAGTAGGAGACTTTAATACCCCACTATCACCATTGTACAAATTCTCTAAACAAAAAATCAGCAAAGAAAAATCAATCCTAAATGACTCACTAGACCAGATGGAATTAATTGACATCTTCAGAACATTTCACCCCAAAGCCACAGAATATACATACTTCCCAAGTGTACATGAGTCATTTTCAAAGATAGACCATATGTTGGTTCATAGGCAAAGTCTCTTCAAATTCAAGAAGATAGAAATCATATCAAGCATCTTCTCATATCACAGTTGTATAAAATTGGAAATCAACTATAAAGAAAACAATCCAAAGAAATCAAACACATGGGAACTAAATAGCATGCTATTAAACAATGACTGGGTTACCAGAGAGATCAAGAAAGAAATAGAAAACATCATGGCAACAAATGACAATGAAAACACAACAAACCAAAATCTATGGAACACAGTGAAAGCAGTCTTGAGACAGAAGTTTTTACCTCTACAATCCTACTGCAAAAAAAGAAGAAACAATGGTAATAAATTACCTAACCCTACAACTCAAAGTGTTAAAAAGAGAGAAGCCCAGTGTAAGTAGAAGGAAATAATAAAGATCAGAGTGGAGATAAACAACATTGAGACAAAAACAAACAAACAAACAAAAAAAAAACCACATACAAAAGATCAACAAAACCAAGAGGTGGTTCTTTGAGAGGATAAACAAGATTGATCAACCTCTAGCCAGGCTCACAAAGAAGCGAAGAGAGAGGACACAAATAAACAAAATCAGAAATGAAAGAGGTAAAATAACAACAAACACCACCAAAATACAAAAGATTGTTAAAAAATAATATGAACAACTCTATTCCCACAAACTGGACAACCTGATGGAAATGGATATATTTCTAGAAAAATACAACTTTCCAAAACGCAATCAGGAAGAATCTAAACATCTCTATAGGCCTATACCTATGGAAAAAATTGAAGCAATTATCAAAAAGCTTCCAGCAAACAAAAGCCCGGGGCCAGATGGCTTCACAGGGGAGTTTTACCAAACATTCAAAGAAGAACTGAAACCAATCCTCCTCAGACTATTTCAAAAAATTCAAGAAGGAACACTTCCAGGCATCACCCTAATACCAAAACCAGATAAAGACAACACAATAAAAAAGAATTACAAGCCAATATCCCTCATGAACATAGATGCCAAAATCCTCAACAAAATTCTAGCAAATCAAATCCAGCAGTACATCAGAAAGATCATACACCAAGTAGGATTTATCCCAGGAATGCAAAGATGGTACAATATCTGCAAATCAGTAAACATGATATACATCACATAAACAAACTGAGAGATAAAAATCACATAGTCATATCAATTGATGCAGAAAAAGCATTTGACAAAATCCAACACACTTTCTTGATAAAAACTCTTAGCAAGGTGGGAATAGAAGGATCATACCTCAACATAATAAAAGCTATATATGAAAAACCCATGGCAAACATCATACTTAATGGGCAAAAACTAAAACCATTTCCCCTAAAAACAGAAACAAACATACATACATACATACTTACATACATACATAAATAAATATTAAAAAATTAAAATAAATAAAAACAGGAACAAGACAGGGATGCTCATTTTCCCCACTCCTGTTCAACATAGTACTGGAAATATCAGCCATTGCAATTAGACAAGAGGAAGAAATAAAAGGCATTCAAATTAAAAAAGAAGTAAAGCTGTCCTTATTTGCTTATGAAATGATATTATACATAAAAAACCCAAAAGACTCAATCAAAAAACTAATAGACTTAATAAATTAATTTGGCAAAGTAGCAGGATACAAAATTAACACCAAGAAATCTATGGCATTTCTATACACCAATAGTGAACTTACAGAAAGAGAGACTAAAAAATCAATCCCATTTACCATCACACCAAAAAAATTAAGATACCTAGGAATAAACTAAGGAGGTAAAAGACCTATATGGAAAAAACTACAGGACACTGAAAAAAAGAGATAGAGGAAGATGTAAAGAGATGAAAGAACATATCATATTCATGGATTGTTAGAACCAACATCATTAAAATGTCCATACCGAATGCAATCTATAGATTCAATGCATCCCCCCCCCATTAAAATACCAATGGAATATTTCACAGAGCTAGAAAGAACTCTCCAAAAATTCATTTGGAATAAAAAAAAAGACCCCAAATAGCTACAGCAATCCTGAAAAAGAACAAAGTAGGTGGGATATCAATACCAGATTTCAAGCTGTATTACAAAGCCACTGTTCTCAAAACAGCCTGGTACTGGCACAATAACAGACACATAGACAAATGGAATAGAATAGAGAATCCAGATATCCACCCAAACCACTCACTATGCTCAATTAATATTTGACAAAGGTGGCATGAACATACAATGGAGTCAAGACAGTCTCTTCAATAAATGGTGTTGGGAAAATTGGACAGATACATGCAAAAAATGAAACTAGACCACCACCTTATACCATACACAAAAATAAACCCAAAATGGATACAGGACTTAAACATAAGATAGGAAACCATAAAAATACTAGAGGAATCTACAGGCAACACAATCTCAGACATATTCCAAAGCAATTTCTTCACTGATACTGCTCCTAGGGCAATGGAAACTAAAGAGAAAATAAACAAATGGGACTACATCAAAATAAAAAGCTTTTGCATGGCAAAATAAACCATCTACAAAACAACAAGAAAGACCACTATATGGGAGAACATATTTGCAAATGTTATCACTGATAAAGGTTTAATTCCAACATCTACAGGCAACTTATACAACTTAATAAAAGGAAGATAAATGATCCAATTAAAAAATGGGAATGAACCTAAATAGAATCTTTTCTAAAGAAGACAGAAGGAAGGCCAAGAGACACAGGAAAACATGCTCAAAGTCACTATTCGAGAGATGCAAATCAAAACAACAATAAGGTACCATCTCACACCTGTCAGAATGGCAATCATCAACAAATCAACAAACAACAAGTGCTGGTGAGGATGTGGAGAAAAAGAAACCCTTGTGTACTGCTGGTGGGGATACAGGCTCGTCCAGCCACTGTGGAGAACAGTATGGAGTTTCCTAAAAAAAACTAAAAATGGAGCTCCCATTGGACCCAGTAATCCCACTCCCAGGAATATATCCCAAGAAACTAGAAATATCAATCAGAAAGGATATATGCACCCCTATGTTCATAGCAGCACAATTCACCATAGCTAAGATTTGGAAACAGCCTAAATGCCCATTAGCAGATGAGTGGATTAGAAAACTATGGTACATTTACACAATGGAATACTACACTGCTATAAAAGTAAGGGATTCTTACCATTTGCAGCAGCATGGATGGACCTGGAGAGTATTATGTTAAGTGAAATAAGCCAGGCAATGAAAGAAAAATACCACAAGATCTCAATCATTTAGGAAGAATAAAGAACATTATAACCTGATGAATAAAAAGATAGATACAGAGGCAGTAAAGCACCAAACAAACTGTCAAATTACAGCTAGAAAGATGGAGAGTGTTTGGGAGAAAGGAAAATAGATCAACCAAAGGACTTGTATGCATGCATATAAGCACACCAATGGACACAAGACACTGGTGGTGTGGGATGAGGGCATGCAACAGGGAGTAGGGAAGGCTGGTGGAAGGTCAGTGGGGTAAAAAAAAAGAGATATATGTACTAATATATGTAATACTTTAAACAATAAAATATTTTTTAAAAGAGATGCATTTTATGAGAGAGAAAGAGAGAGAGAGAGAGGTAAAGGAAGATACACGTAGTTCATAATTGTCCTCAATGTGAATGGGGGTTCCTGTTCTGGTTACTGATTGCTGTGTAACAAACTACCTCCACTCCATTTTATGGGTCATGAATTTAAATGGAAATCACCTAGAGAAACCTGTTCCAAGAGGCGCTGCTGAAGGATTCTTGGCATTCATCTGGCAATTAAGTGTTATGGAAGGTCCAAGATGGTTCATTCATATGTCTAACATCTTGACTACAAGGCCAAGCTCAGTGGGAACTGTTGACCAGAGCATCTACACATGACTTCTCTAGCTAGCATGATAGTCTCCGAGTAGTTGGACTTCTCCTATTACATCAGGCTTCCTGCAACGTGGGAGTGGCTATACTTACATCAGACAAAATAGAGTTCAATAAAAAATTGTCACAAGAGAAAAAGAAAAGCATTATATAATGAAGAAATGTCAATACACCAGGAAGATATAACAATTATAAATACACTAGAGGTCTGGTGAATGAAATTCCTGCAGGGTGTGGGGGTGTCCCTCAGCCCAGCCTGTACCCTCTCCAATCTGGGATCCTTCTCACAATCCAAGACTGCTGGCTCCCAATTGCTTGCCTTCCTGATTGCCCCTAACTTCTTCTGCTTGATCACCCCTAACCATTCCCCTGCCAGCCTGATTGATGCCTAACTGCTCCCCTGTTTTCCCCTAACTTCCTATTTCTGCAGACCTGGTCACCCCTAACTGCCCTCCCCTGCAGGCCTGGTTACCCCTAACTGCCTTCCCCTAAAGGCCTGGTCCCCCTCCAATTGCTCTTTCTTGCAGGCCCAGTCACCCCCAACTTCCCTCCTCTGCCAGCCTGGTCATCCCCAACTGCCCTCCCCTGCTGGCCATCTTGTAGTGACCATCTTGTGTCCACATGGGGGCAGTCATCTTTGACCACCTGGGGGAAGTCATCTTGTGTGTTAAAGTGATGGTCAATTTGCATATTACTCTTTTAATAGATAGGATAGAGGCCTGATGCATGGGAGGGAGCCAGCTGGTTTGCCCTGAAGGGTGTCCTGGATCAGGGTAGGGGTTCCCTTGGGGCTTGGGGTGGCCTGGGTAAGGGGCCTTGTTGGTTTGCAGGCTGGCCATGCCCCCCAAGGACCCAAGCAGAGGCCCTGGTATCTGGGATTTATTTATCTTCTATAATTGAAAGTTTGTAGCCTTAAGTGGAGGCTGGGAAAAACCAAGCCTCCTGCTCGCCCTGTGGCTGCAGCAATCTTGGTTGGGTTAATTTGCGTACCTGCTCCTGATTGGCTGGTGGGTGTGGCTTGTTGATGTAGCCACATGAATTAATTTGTTGAATTAATTTGCATGTTACTCTTTTATTAGATAGGATATTAACTCAATATCAGAGCATCTAAATATGTCAAGCAAACTGACAGAACTGAGGAAGAAATAGACAGCAATCTAGTAATAGTAGAGGACTTCAGTTCCCAACCTTCAATAACAGAACATTCAGATAGAAGATCAACAAGGAAACAGAGAACTTGAAAAACACCATAGATCAAATTGACCTAACAGACACATACAAAACATTCTACTCAACAGCAATAGAATACACATTTTTCTAAGGACATGCAGCTCTTTCCCCAGGAAAGATCACATGTTACATCACAAAACCAGACTTAACAAGTTTAAGGAGACTGAAATCATATCAAGTATTTTTTACAACCACAATGGAATAAAACTGGAAATCAACAATAAAGGAAAACTAGAAAATTCACAAATACATGGAAATTAAACAATACTCTTGAAAAACCTTTGGTCAACCCTAACCAGTTTGGCTCAGTGAATAGAGCATTGGCCTGTGGACTGAAGGGTCCCATATTCTATTCCAGTCAAGTGGCAAGTGTCCAGGAAGCAACTGATCAATGTTTCTCTCCCATCAATGGTTCTAACTCTCCATTCCTCTCCCTCTTCTTCTCCCTTCTTCTTTGTAAAAAAATAAATAAAATATATTTTTTAAAAAACCATTGGTCAAAGAATAAATAAAAAAAGAAATTAACAAGTATCTCAAAACAAACAAAAATGGAAACACAACATTCCAATACTTTTTCTACATTCAATAGTTGGTACTGAAGCAGTATTAAGAGGGCAATAAATACCTATATTAAAAAAAGAAGGAAGATCTCAAATAAACAACCTAATCTTATACCTCAAAGCTAGAAAAAGAACAAACTCAGCCCAAAGGTAGCAAAAGGATGACTTAAAACAGAAATAAGTGAAATAGAAATAGAAAAACAATAGAAATCAACAAAATCTTTTTATTTAAAAAGATTAATAAAATTGGCAAACCCTTAGTTAGACTAAGTAAGGTAAAAAGAGAATATATATATATATATATATATATATATATATATATATATATGGCTAATAATGCAAAGTGTCCCCTTGGGAGTTTGATCACTTGCTATGATGTGTGCTGACCACCAGAACAAAAGAAGGCCCCAATCAGCTCTCATTGCTGGCCAGGACAAGGAATCCTACCTGTGTACAGATTTTGTGCACCAGGCCTCTAGTCTGTATAAAAGCCTAAGCAACTGGTTGACTGATTGACCTGTCAAACAGTCACTATGACACACACTGACCACCAGGGGACAGGTGCTCAACACAGGAGCTGCCCCATGGTCATCAGTGTGTCACCACTCAGCTGACCAATGGGCATCAGACACAGGGCTCATGACTGGCTGCGCAGCCCAGAGACAGCAGCGGAGTGGCAGTGAGCCCACTGGGAGGCAGGTGCAGCAGGGTCAGGATGAGCAGGAGAAGCAGGCAGCACTGGACTGCCAGTTTCAGCCTATCTCCATAGGCCATGCCGAGGGCCCCACCGGTGCATGAATGCACCAAGTCTCTAGTACATAAATAAAATTAGAAATGGAAGGAGAGATTTTATAATTGATGCCATAGAAATTTTTAAAAATATCATAAAAGGCTTTCGTGAATACTTACACACCAACTAACTGAATAGATAAATTAGGTAATCAGAATAAATAAATTAGAATAGATAAATTTCTAGAAACATATGAACCTACCAAGACTAAATCATAAAGAAATAAAAAGTCTGAATAAATCTATAACTAGCATGGATATTGGGTCAGTATTCAAAACTCTCCCAAGAAAGAAAACCCCAGGATCATATGGCTACACTGGCAAATTCTAACAAACAGTTAAAGAAGAATTAATGTTGCCCTGACCAGTGTGGCTCCGTTGGTTGAGCATCATCCTGTGCACTGGAAGGTTGCTGGTTTGATTACCAATCAGAGCACATGATCGGGTTGGGGTTTGATCTGGTGGGGGTGTGTGTGGGAAACAACTGTTGGATGTTTCTCTCTGATCAGTGTTTCTCTTTTTTCCTCTCCCCTCCACTCTCTTTAAAATCGATAAAAACATTTTAAAAAAAGAAGACTTAACATCAGTCCTTTTCAAATTCTTCCAAAAAATTAGCGGGGACACTTTCAAACGCACTTTATGAGGCCAGCATTAGCCTGAAAACAAAGACACCACACGAAAACAAAATTATAGGCCAATATCCCTAATGAAAAGAGGTGCAAAATCCTCAACAAAATACTAGCAACTGAATCCAGCAGTACATTTTAAAAGATCACATTAAAAAGCTCAAGTGAGATTGATCCTTGTGATGCAAGATGGTTCAGCATATGAAAATCAATTAATGGGATACACCTCATTAACTGAATAAAAATCACATGATCATTTCAATGAATACAGAAAAATCATTAGACAAAATTTAACACCCTTTCATGATAAAATAGAAAAAAAAAACCTCTCAACAAAGAAGGAATAAAAGGAAATTGCCTCAACATAATAAAGCCCAACAAGTGATTTTGCAATATTGTGAAGAAATTTAAACTTTTGCACAGTGTTGGTGGAAATTCAAAATGGTACAGCTGCTATGGAAAACAGCATGGAGATTCCTCAAAAAATTATAAATAGAACTACCATATGATCCAGCAATTTCACTTAACGTTGGAATTTTATCTGCCTCCAAAACAGAAAGTTAAAAGCTTTCATGTAACAGATAACGCTGCAGTAAAGCCAGGATTCTTCTTTGTGCTGCTCACTGTCACCTAGGGCAGTACATGAATGTCACAGCAAAAAACTATTGGTAAAGGTTTACAAGGAAGCAACGAAAAGATAGGAATTTAAAGGCCAACCTGCTACTTATGGTCAAATGAAAACCCACAGGAGGCCTGGAGCTATTTCAACCAGTGATGTTGCCAGAGTCCGGCCTGGAACTAAAATACCTGGGAAAATGAGAAGCATAGATACGACAGCATACGGACTAGAAGTATGGACACAAGAACAATAAAATGGACATTAAAAATGTTCAGTAATGATCAGAGATTCTAAACAGTCTGCATATAAGATTTCTGGGAAAATTTACTATTCCCTATGTTCTTTTCCTGATGAAAATGAAGAGGACCAACCAGAAAACTTTTATGATGAAAGTATGTGTCAACCCAGTGTGCCTTCTATTACATCTGTTTAATCTCACTGGACATGGCAGAACCTCCGATATTCTGTGAACTTTGTTAAGCCAGGACAGTAAGATAATCAGGAACTACTATATCCTACTTTCTTAGTCAAAGTAACATCACACTTGTCATCTTTGTCCAGGCCATAACTATATCACTCATCTTATAACTGAATTTTGCTAGAAAAATTATCACTTAAATCAATTAAGTAAATTGAATACACTAAATTAATTTTTTAAATATTTTTTTATTAATTTCAGAGTGGAAAGAAGAGGGAGAGAGAGATAGAAACATTGATGATGAGAATCATTCATTGGCTGCCTCCTTCACGCCCCACACTGGGATTGAGCTGGCAACCCCAGCATGTGTCCTGACCAGGAATAGAACTGTGACGTTTTGGTTCATAGGTAGACACTTAACCACCGAGCCAAGCCAACCAGGTTGAACACACTAAATTTAGATGGAATGGCAGTTTTCATATCAGTAAAATCTCTCCAATTTGCAGAATTTATTCTTTTTACTAAAATATCATAACATCATTTTTTTAAAATAAATTTAACTTTTAATTTCATTGGGGGTCTGGGCCTGTGGAGGGGGCGGTGTCAATGGGGAGGACCTGGGCCTGAAAAATAACCTAACTTATCTTAAGGTGTATATAAATTTAACTTTTTTCATTAAAAAAAATAAACTAAAGAACTTGAATGCATATATACATAATCCAAGGACACAGACAATAAGGTGGTGGAAGGGCTGGGGCTGGAGGCACAGCGGGCTAGAAGGGGGTCAATGGGGATAAACGGGGCACATATGTAATATTTTCAACAATAAAGATTTTTTTAAAAAAAAAACAGATAAGTTCTAGAGGCCTTCCGTACAAAATTTTTGTACACTTAGACTTTTGTTAAGCGGGTAAATCTCAGGTTGTGTTCTTTCCACAATAAAATAAAACACAAAAATAACTGAACTGCTAAAAGGATTCTAACAAGTATCAGGGTTAGTAAGGACTCCAAATAATTGGAGGGATACCTTGTGACAATCATCAGATACTGGATTTGGGGATTTGAATCCCACATACAACTTGGTGACACTTGCTCAAAACCAAGCAGAAGGAAATCTAACAAGATTCAAAAAGCAGCTTGAATCAACTTTTAGTCAGCTCTGTAGTGCCATCAAGTCACGAGAGTAGAGCAATTCAATTCACTAACTTCCCTTTTGTAAAATTGCTGAGAAGCGGTAGTTTCCTCAATACAGGTCAGTGTAAGATCCTGACTTTCCTACATAAACAATGCAGTCAAACTTGGCTCCTCTGTGGCAAAAAGAAAAATGGGCAACAAAATCACTTTAGCTTTGAACCTGCAGAATATTCCATACACATTCATATCCAAGACATGCTCCTTGAAAAAAATCAAACAGAATAGAGAGGCATGGAAATATACAATCTATCTATAATAATAAAAGCATCATATGCAAATCGACCAAACAGCTGAACAGCAGAACAACCGTCCAGACAACCACACTATTACACGCACAGGAGCCAGGCCAGCCAAGGTGAGTGTGATGTGATTGGTCAGAGGGGGGATCCCGCCATTGCCCATGATCACCCCACAGTGGGAGGCCCAGGCCACCAAGCAGCAGGCTATGGTGGATGAGTGGGACCCCCCTCTGTGGGGCAATCAGTTGTGGAGCCCCAGCCGGAGGGAGGCCCAAGCTGCTCAGCCAGCAGTGCTGAGGCGGGTCAGCAGGGCCTGCTTCTGCAGGGCTATCAATTGCAGGGCTTCCAGACTGTGAGAGGGCACAGGCTGGGATGAGGGACCCTCTCTCCCGAGTGCACGAATTTCATGCACCAGGCCTCTAATCTATAATAAAAGCATAATATGCTAATAAGACTGGACAGCCAAACGATCTTCCAGACATCATTCTGGATGAAGCCATGGCAGTGGGGACCAAGGCAGAGGCGGTTAGGAATGATGAGGCAGGCAGACGAGCAGTTAGGGGGATCAGGCAGGCATGCAGAGTAGTTAGGGCCTATCAAGGAGGAAGGTGAGTGGTTAAGGGCGATCAGGTAGGCAGGCAGAGTGGTCAGGGTGATCAGCCAGGCAGGCAGACGAGCTGTTAGGAGCCAGTGGTCTTGGATTGTGAGAGGGATGTCTGACTATCAGTTTAGATCTGATCCCACAGGTCAGTCAGACATCCCTGGAGGGGTCCTGGATTGTGAGAGGGTGCAGACTGGGCTGAGGGACAACCCCCCCTCTGTGCATGAATTTTGTGCACCATGCCTCTAGTATATATATACATATAAAAGCTCAGCAACCAGAACAGCAGAACAACCAGAATGACCAGTAGTTATGACGTGCACTGTGGCAGCCAACCAGCCTGATCTAGGCCCCAATTGGGCCCACCACCCCAGCCAGACTGCCCCCAATCGGTCCCAACACCCTGATCTGGGGCAGAGCCAGCCAGCCAACTGCCTGCAGTCCCTTCCTCTGCCAGCCCGGCTCCATGGGCCACCATCAAGGTGGGCCAGCTGCACCCCATCCATGCATGAATTCATGCACTGGGCCTCTAGTAAAATATAAAAGTCTGTCTCCTCTTCACTTTGATATGTATCCTCCCAATGTGGTGTACACATATATTGACCTAACTACCTACCTACCTACACATACACACACACACTCACACACTTGAAATAAATGGTATTACCCTAACTATATCATATCATTTGTTTTTCTTACTTAAAATTTGTATAGAAGAAAAAAACATATATTTTTTTCTATGGCCTGCATAGTATTACATATGACTAAGCAATCACTCATGAATGAATATTTTTATATTTTAAAACTTTTTTAATTTATAGAATACTTGCACATGTTTTAAACATTGAGTGCACAAAAGTGTCTAAAATGAAAAGCAAAAATCTTCCTCCATCCATTCCCATCATACATTTATGTTTCTTTCTCTCTCTCTCTCTCTCAAATCAATAAACATATCCTCAGGTGAGGATAAAAACATTTTTTGAAGAAATATAGTTTAGTAATTCTTGGATTTAGAGACAGATAAACTCCTCTAGAAAACGGAATACCTTCAGTTGTTGTTATGGTCCTGCTGCCAATTAACTTTGTGACTGTAAACACATTACTTAACCTCAGAGTGCCCTAGTTTTTTATCTCTTCAAATAGGAATAATAATTATCTGAAAGAGGATCCAATTAAATTATGACTTTGAGCACAATTGGGAAACCACAAAGTTATCATTAGTGCCTTTCCCTTTAGCGGTCTCTGTCATTCCTGAAGCTGCTGCTGGCCAAACAGAGTTGGACAAGCAGGTCAAACCTCAAAACCAGGAATTCTCACGGTACCCTGCTGCTTCTCGGGTTTCAAACACTAAGAGATCTGATTGAATGCGTTGCCAGCAGGAGTGTTAGCTGAAGTACAGAGGTCCTAAGCCAAACCAGAAACCGGAAGCAGGAGAAACAGAGGCCTGTTGCTATTGATATCCTGCAGCAATAGCAACAACTGTCGCACCCCTCTCACTGTCACCCGCTGCTCCTGCTTGGAGAAGGGTTTAAGTGTCTGACTTGGGGGACAGAGAGTGCGATGGGAGAAGCCCCTGCGCGCAGGCACCAGATGACTAAGTCTTTGAGACAGTCCCTGGAACCGGTCCTGGGACAGAAGAACAGAAGGGAAGAGAGGAGTTCTGGGCTACAGCCAGGATTGTGTCGTTGCCCTGGGGAACTACTACTACAGTCCAGGAGTGTGTGAGTCACATGGAGAGCTCAGACCCAGAAGCCTCCGGAGCCCTCACTCTGCTCTCTTGAAGCAAGCTTTCATTCTCTAAAAATGATTCCTCCTACACTAATGCATCAGTAGACACATGGGGACAGTTGGTTCTGATTTTGTCAGACGACAGGCTTGTTCTGCAGGTCTTGGGCTGTTTGGACTTTAACTGTGCTATGTGATGGATAATGGACAGTCCCATCTGCAACATGGCTGGGTGGCAAAAGAACAAGTGTTTTGTTTTGTTTTTCTGGTGTGTCTTTTTTTTCCCCTCTTTTTTTCCTTCTTTTTCCCCTTGAGATTTTTAATGAGAGAATAAGCCATCCTCTGAGAGTGATTCCCGCAAAAGTTAAATGCAAAGGAATGAATCAGTCATCTGTTGGAGTAAAAGTAAGGAGCTGCAAGTAAATGAAGAGTTTTGGGGGTGCTCAAAGAGGTTCTAGGAGTATTTTTATGAAGGTGGGACATTATTGGAGTTGTAATTTAGCAAGCTGAAATCAAATCCATTGTTTGGAGAAAGATGTAGAAACAGAAATGGATGGTTCAGTCATTTGGTATTGTTAATAGAACAATAATCTTTTGTGTAACGTATCACTATGTTACAAAAATAATAGTAATCACAGCAATACAGCAGTGAGGTGATGCTCTGGATTTAAGCACAGATAAAGTCCTATAAGAGCATTGGACTAAGAGCCAGAATATTGAGCTGCCCTATCCAGGCTAGGGCAGCTCAGAAAAAGCCAATGTCTCTCAAAACATGTCTGAGGAATGAGAGCACTGCCAAGTCCCACAAGAAGTGGGTCTAATAGGTGGACATGACCCTGGTTGCCATTAAGCCTGGAGCCTATAGCTAACTCCCCTGGCTAGGATTCCCAGTAGTCTTAAATTAGCTTCCCATGTTGAATTCCTGGTTAAGGTAACTTGAATATCCAGGCTATCTATTTTATTTCTCTCTACAAATCATTGTCATTTTCTCTATATTTAAATTTTTATATTACAAAGCATTTCAAACACATAGATATAGAGAAAATATAAAAGCCTAAGCGACCATCCAACCGTCCCACCATTTGACCAGTAGCTATGATGTACAATAACCAGCAGGGGGTAGATGCTCTGGCTGGTAGCTATGATGCACACTGACCACTAGGGGCAGACGCTCAATGGAGGAGCTGCTGAGCTGCGGTGACTTGGCAGCTGTAGTTCTCAGGTGATGCACCTGGAACCAGAGAGGAAAGAGCCCGATTCCAGAGTGCATCACCCAAGAACTGCCCTCTCGAAACCTGGAACCCTCAGGGGATGTGTAAGAGCTAGTTTCAGCCTGATCCCCACAGGCCAGGCCAAGGGATCCCACCAGTACATGAATCCATGCACCAGGCCTCCAGTATATATATATATAATGTATAATCAATAGTATAGAATACTCATTAATCATAGTCAATTATTATCAAGATTTTTCTACACTAAAGATTTTGCCTCACTGAAAACTAAAATATTTTAAATCAAGTGCTAATCCCAAGTCATTTCATCCCCACTTACTTCATTCACTGTGGATCTACAAAATGTATCAACATTTTCTTACATACCCACAATATTCTGCTCTATATTTATTAGCTTCTGTGAGCCAAGTTACCGGGAGATGGAGTTGATGTCATTGAGAAGAAGGGGAAAGGGGAATTAACATTAATCTAACAGTAACTGGGGTAAACCATGTGCCAGGTACATTATCTCATTTAAGTCACCATGGCCAATTATAGTAGTTACTAGAAGCCTGTTGCACAAAATTTGTGCGGGGGGTGGGGGGGGGACGGGGAGCTGTCCTTTAGCCCATCCTGCTCCTTCTCCAATCTAGGACCTCTTGAGTTAGGATCGGGCCTAAATGGGCAGTCAGACATCCCTCTCACAATCCAGGACTGCTGGCTCCCAAATGCTCACCTGCCTGCCTTCCTGATTGCCCCTAACTGCTTCTGCCTCCCAGCCTGATCACCCCCTAACCACTTCCTTGCCAGCCTGATTGATGCCTAACTGCTCCCCTGCCAGCCTGTTTGTCCCTAACTGCCCTCCCCTGTGGGCCTGGTTACCCCTAACTACCCTCCCCTGCATTCCTGGTCCCCTTAACTGCCCTCCCTCGCAGTCCTGAGTACCCCCGAACTACCCTTCCCTGCAGGCCCGGTCACCCCCAATT
>PVJN01042654.1:0-18161 GCA_004026805.1 Lasiurus borealis | reverse complement strand
ATGTTTCTGACTTTCTATCTCTCTCCCTTCCTCTCTGTGAAAAATCAATAAAATATATTTTAAAAAAAAGATATACTAAACAACAGCAATGACAAAAAGTACTTAAAACATCTTTCCGTCAGTCCGCAGACCCCTGATCAGGAAATTGATCCAGAAGAATAAACTGCCAGTTCTTAGATAAAAGGGGACTCGCAGGTCCTGCATGACCTGGCCCTTGAATCTCTACATGGACCTGGAGGGCGTCTCCCGGTCACCAGCCTGCCTCTCGCTGGCCTCCTTTCAATTCAGGTACAAACCTTTCATGTCCCATAGACTTTACACACACACCTTCTCCACAGCTCTTTATTCCTTGAGAATTAACCGTCACTATTTAGACCCACTTAGGTGTCTGTTACTCATGTGCACCTCACAAAACATTAGCTCCTTATTCTGTCTCCCAGAATATTGGACTTTGTCCTACTTAACCTTTTTAACCTTTTTAAAAATATATATATTATTGATTTGTTACAGAGAGGAAGGGAAAGGGATAGAGAGCCAGAAAAGAAAGGAAGGGAGAGGGACAGAGTTAGAAACACTGACGAGAGAGAGACATCGATCAGCTGCTTCCTGCACACCCCCACTGGGGATGTGCCTGCAACCAAGGCACATGCCCCTGACCAGAATCGAACCTGGGACCTTTCAGTCTGCAGGTCGACACTCTATCCACCGAGCCAAACCAGCTAGAGCTCCACTTAACCTTTTACTCAGCAGCACATCTGCCCCCCACATAGGACCACACACCATGAAAGCAGGTAACTTATCCACCTTGTATTAAGCACTCTGTCCTCAATACCTGCTCTTACCACAGCAAAGTGCAGTAGATACTGCCAGAAACAGGTAAGTATACCCGTCTTTAATGTGCCGTATATGCAAAGAACTGTCACAGTAAGAAAACAATTAATTTTGAATTGTTGCTCTATTTTTATACAAATGTCAATCACATGTTAGTTCATCCCATGGATCGCAACCAACCATGTTAAATCTTTAAAATACTGCTGGTTCCATCCGATCATGCTACAGTACAAAATGTAAAAACTCAACAACTTTATTGGATGGTAAATTTGAAATGTAAATTCATTGAGAGACTGAACTCTCCTTTATGTGTCCCAGGTTTCTAATCTGCCAGATAAAACCAGAGGAACACTGATTCTATCAGTATTTCAGCACCTTCACTTCAATTTCCCACAAAAATAGAAAGCGCATAAGTATGAGAATGAAAAAAAAATGCTACTTCTTGCAACCAATTCTGGTTTTGAAGCTTATTTTTTTAAAGCAGTGTTCTTAACTCTATTATACTGGTATTAACTAGCAAGTGATTTCATTACTTATTATAAAGTAAATCCACAGAGAATATGGATGTATTGACAGTGTATTTGTAATAAAGTTCCTCTTTTTAATAGGGGTGTTTTGTAACCAAGGCTCCCTGGATATAAAAAATATTTCAATCTCACATTCAATTTATCTGCTGAGAAGCATTACATATTCCAAGCAAAATAGCACTCACACTTCCCTCTACGCAATAACTTCCTCCAGATTTACTATTGTCTCAACCTCTGGTCCATTCTGTAATCACCTCTGGACAACTCCCTTCTTAGTACATCTTAAAGCACAGTTGTGAATGCTACTGTTTTAATAATACCATATTGTTTTAACGCTTCAAATGATAATGACCATTAACATATTAACGCAGAGGTTAATAACCAGTGCTCTATTAGAGATAAGTACTTTTAAGCTCACCTGTAAATTTTAAGATGCTTTTTAGCATCTTCATTGGGTTTCTGGTAATTCTACCTAAAATTCTACGAAGGCCATGAGCTGTATTGCAGTTAAAAAACAGGAAACATTAAAAACACGCACAGAACTTTACCACTTGAAACAATTACATCCTGTGGAAGCCAGAGCTGGGTTGGCTGTCAATTTTTTAAAGAAGTGCTGTAATTTACCTGACAGCACCTTTACAGAGGAGCTAAACCAGCTGATTTAAATACAAATCAGAACTTTGCATTGACTTCAGTCCAAGCAGTGAACTCAACCACTGTGATATGGCATTTAAATATCAGAGATTTTGAAGGAGATTGGCAAATCCCCGTAATTCCAAGATCGCCCGTAAAACACTACATGCCTATAAGTACTGTCTGTAAAAACTTTCTCCCCATAAAACAAAAGGTTTCTTTTTGTTGTTAAAGGGTAAATATCATGTCTTCAGAAATCTTTTTATTGCAGATCACAGTTAAATAGCCTCGTTAAGGAATAATTTCCCAAAAGGTACGGGGATGTTCTTTTTGTTACTGCCCTCTATGTTGTAAACCAGTGGCCGGCAAACTCATTAGTCAACAGAGGCAAATATCAACGGTACGACGATTGAAATTTCTTTTGAGAGCCACATTTTTTAAACTTCTTCTAACGCCACTTCTTCAAAATAGACTCGCCCAGGCCGTGCTATTTTGTGGAAAAGCCACATTCAAGGGGCCAAAGAGCCGCATGTGGCTCGTGAGCCACAGTTTGCCGACCCCTCTTGTGAACCATTGAAAATGACTTGAAAAGAAAACAAAGTCCAACACACAATTCTCAGCACATATGTTGTCCACTTTTATATACATACAGGGGTATGTATGATATGATTACCACGGTTACATTGTGGTTCCATTTAGCCCTCTCCCATCAGCTCCCGACACCTCCACTTCAATGACTAATAAACTGCTGTCACATGACACTGCATAACAACATAATTGCAACACAGTAATAAAACGAAAGTGATCTACTGAGTCCCCCCCCCCAACCCCCCCAGTCTTCACTGTCTCCCTCTCTATGGATGGGGATGCTCTGTCAACAACCTGGAGTCATCTTTCACCCTCCTGTTTCTAACACCGCTGTCCAATCTGTCAGCAAACCTTTGGCCTTCAGAACATAGCTAAACTATGAGCACCACCTCACTACCACTGTTCAGTCCAGCATCTCTGGTATGGATCCCTACAGGAGCCCCGAAACTGAGCCTAGCTTCCCCCCTCACCCAAACACCGTTTGACAGAGCAATCAGAGAATTCTTTAAAAGTGTGAACTGCCCTGCAGGCATGGCTCAGTGGGTTAGCCTTGACCTATGAGCCAGGAGATCACAGTTCGATGCCTGGTCAGAACACATGTCTGGGCTGTGGGCTCACTCCCCATTCTCTGAAATCAATAAAAATTTTTTTTTTTAAATCAAGACTTTTTCCAAGTGCCAATTTAACCAAATATCTACATTTATACCATGTAAATATGTACCAATTATTATGAAACTTTGCTCAGACTGTTCTGCTTTAACCAACAGAAACTAGTAACTATGATGGTGTTTGCTACAATAATTAATGTTTGTTATGGTGCGTTAAGGGCAGTTGGTTAAATTGTGAGAAAGTTTTCTTATACATCATGAAGTCCATCCAAGTATTCACTAATGTGAGCTTTTTATACTTTAAAAGCGCTATAGTTTTGAAATAAACTTATATTCCATTTATTCAAAGAGCCCATGCCCAAGATACATTTGTATAGTATGGCAATAAGAAAGTGAAAAAAAAAAGTGCACTTCTTAACATCAGTACTAAAGTAGAAGTTTTAGTGTGTTACCTTATCATTTTAAATAGATGACATTTTGATGAGTTACTACCCTTCCCTCACAAAGGAGTCTTTACTTTATGACAATTATTAAAACATCATTTCTTGGTTATACTTCAGTATATTTCCTTTCGCACATGGCCATCTCCCCCATTTTGAGCCCCCCGACATTTCTCAAACACCTTCATATTTATTGCCAATCCATTTTTTAATACAAATAAGGTGATAGAAATAAGAGCTAAATTAAATTGAGTATCAAAATTGAATATGAATATGGTATTCAGTGAACATCATCTGAAGACACAAGATAAAAAGTCTTTTGTATCCCATAGGGCTAAAATGAAATATAAAGACTAATTAGACTTCAAGACTCGGTTACGCAGCTCAGATACATTTTGGAGGCTCTGATCAACTTAGCGACCCCTATTTTAGCAATTCGACCTGATCACACCTATTTCCTCATTTTCATTTAACCCTTAAACTAATGTGAAAATATTCATGTGTTTCAATCACGTCTTCCTAATAAAGTTGAAAGCTTTCTCTTAAACGGAATAAGTCATATGTTAATTAATATTCATACACATTCTTCATGGTACCCAACACTGTTATGCAAACAGTTATTCAATAATAAAATTGTGGATTGCCAAATAATTCATTTCTTAGCGTCAATAATATACCCTGGAAACTATTATCTACAACTTGAGGGCTGTGGATCACAAAGGATTTTACTTGATGGGGACAAATCAAATTATGGCGCCAGGTATATCACAAGAGGATCCCAGGCATAACAGTCGCCCAAACCAATTATTTTTGATGGATAAAAGCTACCAGGGCAATGAAACCATTAATAACTTCCAGCAGCAAATTCAATGATTAGGACAATAAGTACTTGCAGATGTGTTACATGGGCAAAGCAGGAAGGGAGGGGAGCTCTTAGTTTTTAGTGCTGGTTTTTATGAAAATAATAAAACCTGAGCACTGGCAGCACAGCTTAACATCATCTAGGTCAGCGGTTCTCAACCTGTGGGTCGCGACCCCTTTGGGGGTCGAGCGACCTTTTCACAGGGGTCGCCTAAGACCATCGGAAAATGCAGATATTTACATCACGATGCATCACAGTAGCAACATTTCATGGTTGGGGGTCACCACCACATGAGGAACTGTATGCAAGGGTCGCAGCCTTAGGAAGGTTGAGAACAAGTGATCTAGGTAAATATCAACGTGCTACAAGCACATGAGCAGAATAAAGTTGTAATCACTTTCTAGAACTTACTTCTTCTACCAGAACAGTGCTTCTGTCTAAATCTGAGATTATAATCACGCTAGAGGCCCAGCGCGTGTTTGAAATTGTGCAGGAGGCACTCCGCCTCCCACGGTGCGAGAAGGTGCCCCTCAGGGCGCTGGGCCCACGGGTGCTCCCAGCACCTCCTGGTGACCGTTGTGGTCGTGATGCCATTAATGCCTTTTCCCTTCCTTCCTCACTTCCCCCCGCTAATGGGCATGACGGGCCTGAAGGGTACTGGGCCCTGTATCGCGTCGAGATGGCGCTCCACGGGAACCTGCCTGCTCCAGGGAGGGCTGGGCCACGCACTGCGGGAAAGGCTCAGTTTAAAGGGAGCCCCTGCTTAGATAGGTGCTGGCTGCACCGTTTGCCATTGGCGGGGAGGGTTTATCATCCCTTTGGCTGTTTCCTTGGAAACCACAAACTCAAGATAGCAGCGGAATGCCGCATCCCCTTATCAATGCCGCATCCCCTTATCAGAATCCCTGCTTTTCTGGAGCCACCATGGCCAGGACCCAGGCTTGGCTCACACAGGCCAGCTGCTGCGGGGGGCAGGCCAGGCCTGATCGATGGGGGCCCGAACCCGCGCCTGATTCACAGTGTCTCCTGGTCGCCCTGCCTGTGTCTGCTCTGGGGCCGCCCAAGCCACCACATTGGTTGAGGCAGGCCCCCCTGTTTCTGTCTTCGTCTCCGCTCTGGACCTCACCTGGGCGTATAACCTCCTCCTATCAGGTCATGACCCCTTAGGACGTCCTGGCCTAATTTGCATATTACCTCTTTATATATATGTATATAATTATGTATGTATTTTTTTTCCCAAGTAACATATTCTATAGAAGTTAACACACAATAAAAAATAGTCTGGCTGAAACCGGTTTGGCTCAGTGGATTGGGCATCGGTTTGCCGCCTGAAAGGTCCCAGGTTCGATTTTGGTTGCAGGCACATCCCCAGCAGGGGAGGTGCAGAAGGCTGCTGATAGATGTTTCTCTCTCATCAATGTTTCTAATTCTCTATCCCTCTCCCTTCCCCTCTATAAAAAATCAATAAAATATATTTTTTACTTTTTTGTTTTATTTTTTTAAAATATATTTTATTGATTTTTTTACAGAGAGGAAGGGAGAGGGATAGAAAGCCAGAAACATCGATGAGAGAGAGACATCAATCAGCCGCCTCCTCCACGCCCCGCACTGGAGATGTGCCCACAAGCAAGGTACATGCCCCCGACCGGAATCGAACCTGGGACCTTTCAGTCCGAAGGCCTATGCTCTATCCACTGAGCCAAACCGGTCTCGGCAAAATATATATATTTTTTAAATAGTCTGGCCCTAACCAGTTTGGATCAGTAGACAGAGCATCGGCCTGCAGACTCAGGGGTCTCAGGTTTGATTTTGGTCATGAACGTTAGTTGTGGGCACATCCCTAGTAGGATGTGTGCAGGAGGCAGCTGATTGATGTTTCTCTCTCATCAATATTTCTGACTCTCTATCCCTTTCCCTTCCTCTCTGTAAAAATAAATAAATAAATAAATAAATAAATAAAACGAAAACAGAATAGTCTGATTTACAATTATCTGAGACAAAGGCGTGGCTATATACCTTTAAATTCTAGAATTCCCTCCACAGTTCTCTATGAAACAGTTATGGTAGGTATTTGAGATTGGGAGATGTCTACTCAGATAACATCTTATCGAAGGTCTACTTTGCAGTCCATCTAAAAACAAAACTCAATTCCCCAATGGTCTGAGTCTTCTCTATTGGCTCACCACAAGTGGATTATAAATATTTGCAATTCTTTATTTCATTGCTCAGTCAGCATCTCCACTTCCTAGTCATTCATTGATTTGCTCTGTCTCCATCAAGCAAGGCACACAGACTCCACAATGAGAGGCTGGCCTCTCACCGCTGATTCAGGGATGCTCCAGAAAGGGTCTTCCTGACATCCAAGTCAAGGGAAAAAAAGGCTTAGTTCATAGTAACCGATCATCGTTTAGTTTTAAAGGGAGACAAAATATGCCTCTCTTCTTAAGAGAACACTTTTGCAGTCATTTAGTAGAAAACTAACAACAAATGTGGAAGCCAAACACCGGCAAGAGATTGTAATTGGATATCTACAAATTCTCTGAATATGATTCATGTAAAACACATGCGTGATCTTACAATCAAGAAAAGTGAAAAGTTTACCCCAAAGTGTTATCTTGCTTCTCTCTTTTTTTTTCTTTTTAAATATATTTTATTGATTTTTCACAGAGAGGAAGGGTGAGGGATAGAAAGTCAGAAACATCAATGAGAGAGAGACATCGATCAGCTGCCTCCTGCACGCCCCCTACTGGAGATGTGCCTGCAAGCAAGGTACATGCCCCAGACTGGAATCGAACCCGGGACCTTTCAGTCCGCAGGCCGACGCTCTATCCACTGAGCCAAACCGGTCTCGGCTTGCTTCTCTTAATGACAGCTCTACGTCCTGGTCTCAGCCCCTGCCTGGCGTCTGCAGACCCCTGCCTGGTCCCATGTCATAGCCCCTTATCTTCAGAGCTTCTCAACCATGAGGTGCTAACATTATGGGGCAGAACACTCTTTGTGGGGGACCCTCCTGGGTATTGAAGGGCGTTAGAGGCATCCCTTAACTCTAGAAAACAGATGAGGTAGCACTACACTCATCCTCTCCTTGCTGCGAAGAGTACATGTCTCCAATCAGGGCCACGAGACTCTGACCTGGTAACCCCAGCTGCTGGTGGTGGTCACAATCTGTAAATTGGATTAACAGAAGGTAGAGAAAGGCCTAGTCACTAAGGTTCTTTTCAGGAAGAATTCCCTATGGTTCTGAAGTTCCTTTCTGTTTTGTTTTGGTGTTTAATAGCCCATCTGTCACTGACAGAGAGATTTCAAGGGGCCTGAGATGGGGAGAGAAGGGAGGGACATTGACAATAACTCCGGAGAAGAGGGAACATGAGGGAAAGGCGGTATAACGATTGCCTTCTTTTTCCTTCAACAAACTGAAATAAACTCCTGCCATACTTGAAATAAATAGCTGATTAATCGAGACCAGCAAAGAAGTTCACAGCTTATTAATAGTCAGTATGGAAAAGCAGAGACAATCTCCTCCCCCCCTCCCAGGGATTGTCTACATCCTAATTCTGGGAACCTGTGACTATTTCATGTTACATGCAAAAGGAGTTAAGGCTGCAGATAGAATAAAGGTGGCTAATCAGCTGATGATAAACTAGGGAAATTGTCCTGAATTATCCCAAGCAACTCACAAGGGTCCTGAAAAGCGAACCAAGGGTGCTAACCAGGAGGTTAAAAGAATGTGATATGAGGAGTCTGCCAGGTGTCACTGGTTTTGAAGATGGAGGCAGGGGCTATGAGCAAAGGGTGTGGGGCAGCCTCTAGATCAGCGTTCTCAACCTGTGGGTCGCGACCCCTTTAGGGGTCGAATGACCCTTTCACAGGGGTCGCCTAAGACCATCGGAAAAAATGCAGATATTTACATCACGATGCATAACTGTAGCAAAATTTCATGGTTCGGAGTCACCACCACATGAGAAACTGTATGCAAGGATCGTGGCCTTAGGAAGGCTGAGAACCACTGGTCTAGATGCTGAAAGAAGCAAACAATGGATCCTCCTCTGGAAGCTTCCAAAAGGAACACAGCCCGGCTGACACCTTGAGTGCATCCAGATCAGGCCCATGTTGGACTTCTAACCTAAAGAACTCTAAAAGGCCAAAACTGGTTTGGCTCAGTGGATAGAGCGGCAGCCTGCGGACTGAGGGGTCCCAGGTTTCGATTCCGGTCAATGGCATGTACCTTGGTTGCGGGCACATCCTCATTAGGGGACGTGCAGGAGGCAGCTGATCGATGTCTCTCTCTCATCGATGTTTCTAACTCTCTATCCCTCTCCCTTCCTCTCTGTAAAAAAAAAAAAATCAATAAAAAAAAGAATAGATTTGTGTTGTTTAAGCCACTAAAGGTATGGTGATTTGTTACAGCGGCCACATTAATTAATACCATCGGTTATAACCAATAGAGTATGTGAGAGCACAGGGCCTGGCTACAGGGAAACCGGAGAGAGTAAACTATTAGGAACTGTAACCATGGAAAACGCCCAGAGCCCAATGACCATATAAACGGGAGTGCAGGCCACGGTTAACCTTCTACGAAAATCAGGAAGCTCTCACTGACATCCAGGATACGGGAAATTAAAAAATACATCCGTCCCCGAGACGCATTGGGAGACGTTAAGGACATTTGGTGTATAAAGCGTGGAGCGCAGTGCCTGAAACATCCTAAGTGCTCCATAAATGTTCATCACGGAGATCATATTGCATTTTCCCTGTGAACAAGTAAAAGAGCTCTTGCTCTAATGGAATAATCTTTCCTGCGTTGGCCTGATAAAAAGCTACACTCCTCTCCTGTGAAATGCACAGGGAGGGAGAGAGAGAGAAATCACGTGCCATTAGGTCTCTCTTCGAATCCCGAGGAGGATCAATAACCGCGTGCACCTCTGTGTGGTCCCGATCGATGCATGATTCCAGTCATCATGAACTCCCTCCAAAGTCGCCGCCTCCCTGACACCTTATCAGGAGCAGCAGATAAGCTGTAACAATTTCTCTGAGCATCGGCGAGCGCATCTATCACGGTGACAAATGCATGGCACAGCATTAAACTTTCTCTGCCCAGCCTCCCCTGCACATCACAAGCCTGTGTGTAATGCCACACGAGGCTGATTTGAGCTCGCAGGTTAATGCCTTC
This sequence comes from Lasiurus borealis, assembly GCA_004026805.1. NCBI lineage: Eukaryota > Metazoa > Chordata > Mammalia > Chiroptera > Vespertilionidae > Lasiurus > Lasiurus borealis. The sequence continues at coordinate 8,502 of PVJN01042654.1, read as the reverse complement.
TGGACTGTCCAGGCATAATGACCTTGACCGGGACATCCAGCTGGCTGGCTAGTGCAGAATATATGGGAAGCCAGGGGCGGTTGCAACAAGTTGTGATTCCAAAGAAGCGCGAACTTGCTAGAAGCTGCAGTGCTAATTTTATACCGTGTGAACGCGAGCCAAGAAAATTGCCCTTTGCTCAGACTTTGGACCGATTTCAGGAGAAAAAAAAAATCCAATAATTATTTGAGGCGAGAAATAATTGCTGTTTTTGTTTTTATTTGTGGGAGGAAAATACGAAATCACCATAAAACATCCCAGACGAAGAACAACTCCGATTAGTATAATCAGCCAATCAGAACAGTAATGAGGTGTTTAAGATCTTTCTCTCTTCCAATGAAGATGGCAGTTCGGTCGCATTAACTGGATGCTCTATCGCACTAGCAGGAAACCTGGAGGTTACTGTCTGAGAGACACACAAGCCTCCCTTTTAGAATCTTTTTGTAGTAGCTCTGAGAGTAACACTTGGAAGACCCATCACTTTTTCTCTTTAGTGAAAGACACGGAGACTCTTTCCAATCACTCTTTCATTCAATAACAATATCTATGCTCAAAAAGGCCTGGGAAACTGTCCAATAGTCAGACAAGGACTCCTGAACCCACAGCAAGTCAGTTGCAAAATAGTGATCCTAATCCAAGAACGTGCACAGATCAGAGCAACGCCAACTTGTTTTATGACTTAAGAAAAATACAGTGGTACCTCGAGATACGAGTTTAATTCGTTCCATAACCTTGAGGCCTGGGAAACTATGAGACGCTCCATTCGCGGTAAACTGGTGGGTCGTGTGCAGCCGGCCAATCCGCACGATTACTTCTATCTCAAATGTTGCTCGTATTTCAAAGCAAAACCTTCTCGCTCGACGGCTAGTATCTCAAAAATCTCGTATGTTAGGTCACTCGTATCTCAAGGTACCACTGTAATCTATTTATAGGCAATAACAGAACCCAAGCCATGATGGACATCTAAAACTTCCCCTCATTTCCTGGTTTAAGGCAGGTGAGAGTCTTTTCCCCAATCACCGCAGTTGGTACCATATGCAGGGTCTCATTTTCAATCAACCACAAAAAACCAACTGAGCAGAAGGGGAGCTGCATGAACAGACAGACTCCCGGGACGGAGCGTGGCTCTGATATTTACAGTCACATGGCAGCTAATGGGTATTAGGATGAAACCTCAGGACGCCTGCATTTAGAATGTTGGAGCATGATGACCGCTGGGCAAATACACGCAGGGTGACTGTGGGTGGGAAAGGGCCTCATGGGGAGGGCCAGGAGGAGGGCGGCTACCCACAAGCAAGAGTGGTCCATCCCATAATGCCAACAGGGCTGAGGCAGACAAACCCTGCTCCATGTGGAAGCTGGCCCTGCGTGGCGGTCCGTCCAGCCACTGAAATGGAAAGACAGTGTCCTCATGACCTAGCTATGCAGGCAGAAATATCGGAGACCTAGATCTGCCAGCCATGAACGTGCTTTTGCAAAGTGCCCCTGAATTCAATGAACCTGGTGATAAACTCCCATTTCCCTTGGCTCCATTTCCTATAAAAAGGAAGTGTTGAAAATGCATCAAGTGCTAGGCTGGCTTTGGCAAGACGGAGCAAGAAAATCTGCCATCTCCACATCTCTGAGGAGCAGAGAACAGTTCTCACTGCCTGATGCTATCGGCGCCTCCACATCATCCCATCCTGGGGAACTGGCCCCGGGACCTGCTGGGGCAAGAACTGACAGGACCATGCAGCTCAGTACCAGGAGGGAAACTTCCACAAATTCCAAGCCAGATATTGGTCTAGAGCAGCGGTTCTCAACCTGTGGGTCGCGACCCCTTTGGGGGTCGAACGACCCTTTCACAGGGGTCTCCTAAGACCATCGGAAAATGCAGATATTTACATCACGATGCATCACAGTAGCAACATTTCATGGTTGGGGGTCACCACCACATGAGGAACTGTATGCAAGGGTTGCGGCCTTAGGAAGGTTGAGTATCACTGGTCTAGAGGTCAGATTTACTATGGACTGACCAAGATCTAAGACTGTCACATTAACGTAAAGGAAATCAGCCTTTGGCCCAGCTGGCATTGCTCAGTGGTTGAGCGTTGACCAATGAACCAGGAGGTCAAGGTTCTATTTGCAATCATGGCATATGCCTGGGTTGCAGGCTCCATCCCCAGTGTTGGGCATGCAGGAGGCAGACAATCAATGAGTCTCCCTCATCACTGACATTTCTATCTCTCTCTCTTACCCTTCTTTAAAATTAATTTAAAAAAAATTTTTTTTAAAGAAAATTAACCTCTACTGGAGACTCGAAAATGAGACTTCCTTCTAAGCCACCAACAATGGGCTGAATGTTTGTGTCCCCCCCCAAAATGCTTATGTTGAAATTCCAGCCCCCACTGGGGTAATGTTTAGAGGCTGGGCCTTCAGGGGGTGATGGTGTGATAAGGGTGGAGCTTTCAGGACACGGGCTTATAAAAGAAACCCCAGAGAGCCCTCCTGTCCCGTCTGCCTGTGAAGACACAGCAAGAAGATGGCCATCTCTGAACCAGAAAATTGGTTTTATCCGACTCTAAATAGCACTAAATCTTAGAGGCCGCAAAATGCACCATTGCAGAAAAGGAATCTGAGGCTCAGGAAAGTTCACTGTGATGCCGGAGATACTAGGTTATCTCAGGCCGATATGAAAATAGAAATCGTGAGTAGCTACAATCTGAACACTCAATATCACAAAAATGTTGTGGCCATTTTATACATATACTAGAGGCCCAGTGCATGAAAATTCGCACACTCGGGGGGTGGGGGGGATCTCTTAGCCCAGCCTACATGCTCTCACAATCTGTGGGACCCCTTGAGTAGGGTCCAGTCCCATCATGGCATGGCGCTGGTTCCCCACAGCCTGTGGGCAGGGGGAGGGACCCAGAGGCATCTGATGGCAGCAGGCTCCGTTCCCATAGCTCCTGCCACTGCCGTACCGAGGGTGGCGTGGCCCACAGCTCCCTCCCGCCACCATGCTGCAGGCGGCTTGAACCCAGAACTGACTCCTGCCGCACCAGCCAGGTGTTTGGTCATCCACCCAGACATTTTAGGTCATGGCAGACCTTGGATCTTTATATATTAAAATACACACACACACACACACACACACACACACACACACACAGAGGGGGAGGGGAGGGAGAGAAACAGGGAGGGAAGAAGGGAGGGAGGGAGGAAGAGTATCTTAGGGGAAGACAATAGTTTGACGTTAAAAATGTTATTCGCCTTGTATCAAACATATTTATATTGCCTGTAATCTATAAGCAGTGGTAAATCCACTATAATTTGGAATAATTAATTAAGCTTATCGATGCCAAAGTAATATTTCTAAAGTTTACAACCAAATAATAGCCTTTATTCTAAAACCCACAAGAAGAGAGAATGTGACACTATAAGTAATAAGACTAGAATAAGTTAGCCATTTAATTGCAGTGTTGGTTTCATAACTGCTGATCTATATTCAAACTACTGAAATAGCTCATTCTCTTGTATTACTTTGAAGCAAATCCATAAAAACGCTTTCCGTGAAGGCTTATTCTATGGATTCCATCCTTTCTGTTTACCATTTAACTTCTTTCGGAACTATCTAATTTATAGCAATTTTTTAGAGAAAATATGGTAAAATCTGACAATTTATTAAGTTCTTAAAAACTGTACCAGACAGACTTCTGGCACCCTTTAGAGCAGCAGTTATCAACCTGTGGGCTGTGACCCTTTGGGGGGTTGAATGACCCTTTCAGAGGGGTCACCTAAGACCATCGGAAAATGCAGTAGCAAAATTTCATGGTTGGGGGTCACCACCACATGAGGAACTGTATGCAAGGGTTGTGGCCTTAGGAAGGTTGAGAACCGCTGCTCTAGCCACTCGACTTGTGTTTCTGAATGATCTCCTTTGAACATGTGGTTCTTCCTGTGATGTTGTTAATGTCTCAGTAATTTAAAATAAAACAAGTACTCACAAGTTATAAGACTTGAGGTGAAATAAAAGTCAATGCAGTAGGTAAGAGTTTTCATTGTAAATTTTCCTGCTTTATTATTGGCAAGAAGAAATGATTAAATATTTTTAGAGGAGATGGGAAAAGAAGTAGTATGATTTGATTTGATAATTTCTAGGTATGTTCCGCAGAAACCTATTCATTCCCCAGTAGTTATTCAATGGTCTACTGCTCATCTGTACAGAACTCCTATAAAATAACAGAAAAGGTAAAAGGTAGTTCTAATAAATTTATAATGTGTGAGGCAGAGCACACTTGTGCATAGATGTTTAAAAATTCATGAATATCATGACACTACTTGAAATGACCTGAATTGAGACTTTAACATGGAAACAGTTATTCTAACCCATGACCGACCATCTTTTCCAAACCAAACAAGGCAGCCAGCAGACAGTGAATTATGGTGCACCTGCTCCCACAACCAGAGCGTGGAAAGAGACATCTCCTGACAAAGCTAACGTTTCTTCTCACCAACCACTGTATTTTTACCTTTAAAAGTGAATTACGTCACAAGAATATTTCAGACTCTCTATGAATTGTCCATCTAATCAAAACTTAAAATAAAAATTAACATATTGCATATAAGTCACCTCTCCATTCTCAAACTATTAAGGAAGATTGATGGGACTAAAAATATTGCATCTCTTTAATTTCTTGCAGAGCTGAATGGCCAGCTCTATTCTCTTGAAAAAAAAGGAAGGACTTTGTCATGTTTATGATTACATATATAATCATAAACATGACAAAGTTCTTCCATTTAGAGAGAGAGAGAGAGAAAGAGAAACATATATATGTGTGTGTGTGTGTATATATACATATATATATATATGTATATATATATGATTGTAATATATAATCTTTCTACAAGGTGACCTGGGTCACAAATGCATTTCACAGAAAAGAATTCTATTTCTAAAAATGTACAAACTTAACACAATCATAGAACTAAAATTAATTTAATCATATTCTTTCAACTGACTCTCAATACAAGCATACATATTAAAGTTACATAAATATTTAAACAAAATAATAAGCTAACTTTACATAGAATATGAAGCTAAGAGAAACAATCCAAGAGTATGATTTGGATAAAAGATTATATTAAAAACATATGTATTTGTAAGCATTTAATAATGCTATAGATTGAAACAAGTATTTAAAACTAACGCTGTTTTAGAGAAACCAAGATGGCAGCATAGGTAAACACCTAAACTGCTGCCTCGCACAACAATTTCAAAACTATAACTAAAAGACAAAACAGACATCATCTAGATCCACAGAAAGGATGGCTGAGTGGGAAATTCTATAACTAGGAAGAAAGAGAAAAGCACACTGAGACTCAGAGAAACTGTGGAAGGCAGAGGTACCGTGCACACGCGGAGAGGGCAGGAAACTGAGTATGCAGTTGGCTTTCTCAACCGGGAAGGGGACAAAAGCTCCCAATGGCTCTGAACTCCAGTTCCGAGCGAGACTCTGGGGACCCAGACTCATTCACTCATTCAGGGAGAAACTGGACTGTCTGGCAGTAGGCAAAACTCGAGGGCTGCTTTCTCTCAGAGGCGCTGGCAGCGATTACTGTAGGACACTGAGACCCAGGTGCCTCTTAGGGCAGGGCTGATGGGAAGCCACTGCTGTTTGCTTTTCCCTGAGACTCTACCCCATCCAAGCTGAGCACAGAGGCTCTTGCAAGTCTTTTCTCATAAGGGTGTCTCCAGCACAGACATTCTCCAGGTGTAGACACGGCTGATCTTCATAGCCAATTGGCCTGGAGGTCAGTTACTTCCAGGGATACCAACAACAATCAAAGCTTAACTACAACATGACTGTGCACACAGCTCTCAAAGGGGTGCACCAAGAGTGTCCACCTCAGGTAACTAGGGAGGCTGAGCCACTGGACAATATAGGACACATAGCACACATAGCTTCTCTACCAACTCAGGGAAGCAGCCAAAATGCGGAAACAAAGAAAGAGATCACAAATGAAAGAAATGGAGGAAAGCAATTGACTGGATATAGAGTTCAAAACCATGGTTATAAGGTTTTTCAAGAATGTTCTACAAAAGGCTGGTAAACTTAGCAAGACCCTTGAGGATATGAAAAAGGTCCAAGTAGAAATTAAGCATAACCTGACTGAAATAAAAAATATTATACAGAGATCTAACAGCAGACTAGAGGATCGCATGAATCAAGTCAAAGATTTGAAATACAAAGAAGCAAAGAACACTAAACTTGAAAAGCAAAAAGAAAAAAGAATCCAGGAATTTGAAGATTGTTTAAGGGGTCTCTGGGACAACTTCAAGTGTACCAACATCAGAATTAGGGGGTACCAAAAGAAGAGAGAGCAAGATACTGAAAACCTATTTAAAGAAATAATGACTGAAAACTTCCTCCACTTGGTGAAAGAAATCGACTTACAAGTCCAGGAAGTGCACAGAATCCCAAACAAAAGGAATCCAAAGAGGACCATACCAAGAGACATCATAATTAAAATGCCAAGAGCAAAAGACAAAGAGAGAATATTAAAAGCAGCAAGAGAAAAACAGTTCATTACCTACAAGGGAGCACCCATACAATTGTCAGCTGATTTCTCAACAAAAACTATGCAGGACAGAAGGGAGTGGCAAGAAATAGTCAAAGTGATGAATAGCAAGAACCTACAACCAAGATTATTTTACTCAGAAAAGCTATCATCAGAATTGAAGGTCAGATAAAGAGCTTCACAGATAAGAAAAAGCTAAAGGATTTCATTACCGCTAAACCAGTATTATATGAAATGCTGAAAGATATTCCTTAGGAAGAGAAAGAAGAAAAAGGTAAAGATAAAAATTATGAACAACAAATACATATCTATCAATAAGTGAATCTAAAAGTCAAGTGAATAAAAAATCTGATGAACAGAATAAACTGGTTAATAGAATAGAATCAGGGGCATAGAAAGGGAGTGGACTGATAATTCTCAGGGGGAAAAAGTGTGGGGGGTGTGGGAAGAGACTGAACAAAAATCGTATACCTATGGATGAGGATAGTGGGGGGGGGAGGTAAAGGCAGAGGGTGGGATGGGAACTGGGTGGAGCAGAGCTATAGGGGAAAAAAAGAGGAATAATTATAATAATCTGAACAATAAAGATTAAAAAAAATAAAAAATAATAATAAAACAAACACTGTTTTGCTTTTCTCTTTTACCATTTTAGTTGATCTTGAATTATAAACATTTTCTAAAGTTAATTATCATATCTCTAAGTTAACTTTTAAAAGTAATGAATTCTCCCTATACATTAGATATGAAAGATATATAAGCCATATCGAACATGCTGATATTTGATCCAGAACACATGCTGACTTGTCTTTATAGTTTTGATAGTTAATTCTAAAATTCCTTTAGGATTAATATGTAAACATTCATGCTATCTGCAAACATTTTTAAACATTTTGCTTTCTCCAATTCATTGTCTCTTCCATCTTTTCTTGTCTATTGTGATGGCTGTGGACAACGTGGTGAGAATACCTCTTCTTTCGTTTTCATGGTTAAAATGACATTATCAACCTAGATAGTCAGTATTACTTAGATTAGGAATAACCCCTTTAGTTTCCTAAGAATTATTAATTATGACCTAGTGTTGAAATTTATTGAAAACTCTAAAACACGGATTGAAATGACCATTTATTTCTCTCCCTCGTCTGTTTCAGGAAGCAATGACAGTAACTGCTGGCTGGTCCATGATGGTGTCCTCAGGTCCACCCTCTGCCTTCCCAGCTCTGTCCCACATCATGGGGTTGCCTTCCAGGCAGTTTTCTGTGCATCTGCAGCGCCAAACTTCCCGCTGATGAGCCAATGAGAGGCCCTGAGTAGCTGAAGGCTGAGTGGGAGGATACTACAGCGTATTACTCATCCTTCCCCTCATCTCCCACAGCCTGACAGCTGCTGCACCTTCTCCCTGGCTCTGGATCCTGCTGGATCAGCCTCTCCCACTGGAAAACCCAGAGAGAGGATACTTTTTCCTTTTTAATATATTTTATTGATTTTTTTACAGAGAGGAAGGGAGAGGGCCACAGAGTTAGAAACATCCATGAGAGAGAAACATCGGTCAGCTGCCTCCTGCACACCTCCCACTGGGGATGTGCCCACAACCAAGGTACATGCCCTTGACCGGAATCGAACCTGGGACCCTTCAGCCTACAGGCCGATGCTCTATCCACTGAGCCAAACCGGTTTTGGCAAGAGAGAGGATTCCTGAGGCCATGATTTCTCAACCTCGGCACTGCTGACATGTGGAGCCACATAATTCTTTGTTGCTCTTGAGTTACTTCTCTGCTCTTGTTTGAATTTTCAGCTTTTCTCTCAACTCTATAACCAATACCCTACATTACATTTCTTCTGCTGGAAAAGCTGCGGTCATCTGTGACTGAGAAAACAAATTCCTATTACTATTTGTGCTTGGAT